>PVLD010025621.1:0-23437 GCA_004027595.1 Dinomys branickii
ATCAGATTCAAAATGTGGAGCTATAAATTCCACAGGCAGTTCAGCAGGCGGAGGTCTGCTGCAAAGGCTGCTCCAATGATTCCTTCTCTTTGGGAGAATGTCCCTTAAGCTTTCTGCTGAGATTTGTTCTTCTGTCTTCCCTTTTTTGGGTATCTGATTCAAAATATTGAGCAGTAGATTCCCCAGGCAGTTCAGCAGGGAAAGGTCTGCTGCAGAGGCTGCTCCAATGACTTTTCTTTGGGGGAATGTCCCTTAAGCTTTCTGCTGAGAGTTCTGCTTAAAAGCCTGTACAGATGTTTGTTAGCTATTCCCTAGCTAGAGACCTGGGTGAGGTGTGTAAGACCGCTCCCCCGCCCTCCCAGGGTTCCCTGCAGGTATAGGGATGGATCTCCTCCCCCACTCGGTGATGTGGTCGCAAGCGCAGATAGCTCACCAGTTTTCGGAGTCCCTGCAGGAAGGAAGGTTCCAAGGTGCCAGTTTTTTGTGCTATGCTCGCGATCCGCCGCTCGCAGCCACTTGTTTCCTCGCGCTCTCTGGGTCTGGGGGAGGGAGCGGAGCCCGCTCCTATGCTGCTCGCGCCGCCCTGGCCACGGACCGCCGGCTGCCGGGGGTCTAGGCTGCGCAACCTGCCCGATGCGCGCGAAATGTGGGACTGCCGGGCGTTGCCGCTGTTAATAAGCCGATCTCTGTCGGGAGTCGCTGGAAAGCTGCGCTGGCTCGGGAGGCGGAAGGGACCGAGCTAGCTTTGCCCCCAGGGCGGTCGGACCCAGCCAAGCCCCCTATCCGCGCGGAGCGTCTCCGGCTCCCAGCATCTGGGGCTTTCCCGCGTCTCGCCACGGCAGTTTGGGCCGCCCTACCGCATCTCTCCCGGCAGCTCAGAGAAACACGTTCAGTTTGATCTTCCCAGCCGAGGTCCCGGCATTCATGCTCGCCAAGTCTGTCTCGAGCTGGTGGTGTTTATCGAGGAGGATCGCTCCTTTGCTGCTCACCTGGTCGCCATCTTTTGCCGCTGAAGATCATATTTTTAAATAAATTAATTTCCCAGACCAGCGTCACAGAGTTTTTCCCCTAGGTTTTCCACTAGCAGTTTTACAATTTCTTTTTCCCGTTTTGCGTGGATCTTTTTTGTGTGGTGTGCTGGGTAGTCTCGACTGTCAGTTTGACTGGATTACGAGACTCCTGGAAAGGTGACTGGAGTACAGGGGATCAACATCACCACTGGTTTAACCCATGGGTAAGTTTATATCTGACTAGGCTATGAGAAGGTGGAGCAGGTAGGAGAGACTGGGTCATGGGACGGTGTGACCTTGGGGACTGTAGTCTTTTCCCAGGTCCCTAGCCTTTCCCTCCCTGGCACTTTCCAATGTGCTCTGCTTCTGTGGTGAGGCGAGCGTCTTTCCTCTGTCACACACTTCTGCCGTGACATCCTTGACTTGCAGCCAGCCAGCCCAGCAGTGAAACCTCTGAGGCAGTGAGCCCAGATGAACTTCTGCCTCACAGCGTGAATATCAGGTATTTGTCTTGGCAGTGGGAAAGCTGACCAATAAATATGATGTGAGATAAGGGCCTGATTTCCTTCTGCTGCAGGTGGACATGCAGTTTTCCAGCTACCGCTTATTAAAGAGACATCATTTCCTTCTTGTGTGCTTGTTGAAAACCAGCTTATCCTAAATACTGGGGTTAGTTTGTGTTTTCTGTCTTCCCCAATTGGCTGATATATCTGTTTTAATGCCAGTACTATGCTGTTTTAATTACAATACTTTTATGATATATTTTGAAATCAGCCTCTATTTCCTAGTGACGTTTGATGTTGAGTATCCTTTCATTGCTTCTTTGCCAATTGTATATCATCTTTGGTGAAGTGTTCAGATCTTTGGCCCATTTTAAAAATTGGGTTGTTCTTTTTCTTTTATATACATTTTTTCTTACTTTTATATTTTAAGAGTTTTTTGCATAGTTTGGAGCACAGTAATTTATCAGTTATGTCCTTTGCAAGTACTTTCTCCCTTCGCTTGACCCCTCATTTATTTGGTGGGGCTTTTCACAGACCAGAAGTTTTACATTTTAATTTAGTTTAGCTTATCAATTATTTTTTCATATATTATGACTTTAGTTTGCATCTAAAATATATTTTATTTTAACAAAATTATTTCTTTTAAAGCATGTAGTAAACTTTTGCAATTAATGCTTTAAAAATTTGATTCAAATATTATTAGCTATCTTCATGAATGCTGTGCATTTTATATTGCATAATGCATTGAGAGCCACTTATATTTAAGTTATGTACTTAATCTAGGATAATGATCACTAATGAATAAAGTCCCTTTCAACAAAAGGAATTTTAAAAGAAACACTTAAAAAGGCATATTGGTCTAAAATGAATTACCTGGCACAGAATGTTATATTTAATTTACATGTGCAAAGAGAACATGTGTGATTGTGTCTCTGTTGTTGCCAGGCAGAAGAAAATATTGACTTATTGGATAAGGGATCTAATTCCTTCACAACCATCTTGCCATCAAGAAATACTGAAAACAAGAAATACATCAAATTTTCTAAAACAATTGAGAAGAAAAATTCATCAGAAATTAAGGAGTTGAGCCCAGAGTACAAGAAAAAGTATGTTAAAAACCTCTGAACTTATTTTACTGAATTATGCTTTTGCAAGTTTCAGAGCGCCTCAAATATAGATTATGTGTTCTCACAGTGTGCAGTGTGTACAGGGCCATGCATACATGTGGCCATTCTTTTAGGAGCATAGCTTAACTCTTCAGTAGCTGTTCTTACACTTTTTCTCTCTGCCACGGCCACATGGAAGCCTATAAGCTATCACAGGATTCCAGATAGAGAAAAGTAATTAACCTTGCATCCGTAAGTTTGTCTTAAAAAGAGGTTAGGAAGGAAACAGAAGAGCTCTCCAACTAGGACTGGGTTTTTGATTTCTGTAAAATTAAACCATTTAAATCTTTTGGTAGTTGTTTCTTGCTTATCGCTGGTTGCCTTTTGTTAACAAAGCTCTAGCATTTCATATATATCTGGGATAATACTCAATCTTTATTTTTAATATTTATAAAAGACTGAACAAATGCTTATTGAAATCAGAAAGCCTTTGAGAAAACATCCAGGGCTTATCTCACTTTATCTTTTTCCAACTATATGCTAATTGGTAAAGTTGGAAATTATCTATGTGTTATAGTTGAAGAGGCACTTCCATTGAAATCTCTTCTACTGATGATGAGTTTGTTTCCGTTTTATTTAACTTAGCATTTCCACAATTGTTTCTGTTTGTTAGATGACGAACAGTGTCTTGGTTACTTTTACAATCTGTGGAGGTTTCAGTCTACACATGGCTGGCTCAGAGGCAGAGTGGCACATGGTAGAGGGCAAACATTCATGGTAGCAGAACACAGCAAAAACCACAAGAGCAGAAGGGAGGAATTGCGGTATGCAGCCTCTTTTCTCCCTTACCTTGTAAACAGCCTACCTCCACCCAGGGTGTGTGTACCTCTCACACAGTCTCCATTGCCCTCCTCTTCCACAGGTTCAGGATTGTACAAAGTAAGTGCCCTGGCTTCCTGCTGAGTCAGTCAGCCAAACCTCTAGACTCCCCAAGTTGACACAATGTATCAACCATAACAAACAGTAAAGCAATTTTTTCTGGAAGACAGTAATAGAACTTGTTATGTAGGCATGCGTGGAAGGTATTGGGAATGTTCCTTTACCCTTCATTTGCATGGCTCAAAATAGGTTAGTACCTTGAGAGACAGAGGCCCAAAGGAATGCCATACAGGACTCGTATTTTTAACTTACTCATATTTATATCAAGTAATAATTATTCCATAAAATATTTGAAGCAGCTCAAAAATTTAAGGCATATCTATCTATCTGTCTATCTCTTTTTTAAAGATAAAATTTCAAAACTCATGTAGTTGAGCCAAATATATGACTTAACCAAAAATAGGAAGACTCAGTTTCAGTAGGGATGTATGGGGAGAGCATAGAGGAGATAAAGTTCAGTGGACTGGACTCTAGATTGTGTCCCATTTAGAAGAATTAGGGAGGTCATTACTAGTTTTTTTTTCTTTTTGAAGGAAATAGATTAGAACAGAAGACATTACAGTATTTTTACATAAGCATTGTTTTGTGAAATAGTTTCTGTTATCATATTTTGTCCTTCTTTCTGTCCCGTGTCTATGCTCTACCTCCCTTCCTTTGTCCCCTCTCTGTTCTTCTTCCTACCTCTGTACTGTTTCTCTATAGAAAGTGTATTTTAGTCTATAGGTCATAGTCAAAATTGTTGAAAGTGATTGCCTTTGAGGCTGAAGGACTGTCGGGGGATGAATCATAGGGCACCTTCAGCGTGCTAAGAGTAAGATCCTGGGGTCTCTGGGTAGGAATTTGGGGGCTTATATTTAAAAGGGATACAGTATCAAAAGGACAAGGTATCTGCTAAGGAAGGGGAGTGGGTTATATGATGTTTCCCTTATTGCACACTTTGGCTTAGGGCTAATTTTATTAAAGCTGTTACATAAATTATCTAGTCATTGTCCCATGTATTACCTAAGCAAACTTTGCATAGAAGATTGTTCTAACAGGCGGCATTTTTGCTAAAGAAGTTTTAGCTTTGCATACCACAAGGAGTAGTAAAGTATTACTCTAAAAGATGAATTACAGTCCAGCTGATGTGCATGCATCCTGGATAGGAGTCAGCTATAGTGATTCCTAAATTGTCTGCATGTGGAATTAGGTAGGTATTTTAAAACTTGCAAATATATGGCCATACCCCCAAATAACTAAAACACAATGGTTAGGAATAGGACTTAGATTTTCATATTTTTTTGAAGCTCCCCAGTGATTGCAACTCATGAAGACAGCTTTGGGATCTAGTTCATCCCAGAGTCATTCCCAATTTACAGCATCCCAGAGGTGCAAAAACAATTTTAAGGTTGTCCTTGAAATTTAATGTGCTCTGGATTATTTGAAGAAAAGCATGCAATTTCCAAGAGTATAGGTCTGCTCTTTCCCAGTTGGATTCAGACTAATCGTATTCATCTGGTTGCTGTATAGTTTTCAGCACATATATTTAAATCCGTGTTTTCAAAATGATACGGAAAGCCAATTAGACATGATATGCTTCTTTCTAAAGAAACACTACCACAAAAGCAAAGTGGTCTTGCACGCCCCTTAAAAACCTGAATGTTAATATGATCAAACCTTTAGAAACTTAGTGTCACAATGACACTGTTTACAAAATTCAGACTGGAAAATCTATAGACAAATGACCTGGTACTATGGCTACTACTACTATTTACTCCCACTGCTGCTACCACCCCAGACTCTCCCCCACCACCATCACTACTGCTGCTAGTATGGATAATAGTAAGTGGAAGGAGAGGCTAAGGGTACAGAGAGGTTTAAAAGACATATAAACCAACTGTGAAAGTGGAACTTCATTGAATCCTGTTGCAAAATACGTGTAATTTTAGATATACTCTCTATGCTAAATAATTTGTCATGTTTCTGCACAGTCATCCCCTGAGTGCCTCTTTGATTCTATCTTACAATATAAAAAGTAAGGGGAAACATGCTTTGGTAGAATTCTTGGATAATACTACTTTTGCTTTCTATTTTTGACTTTTCACAATGGGGAAATCGTTCTGATCATTATAATCTTTTTATTTATTTAATTTCTTCTTATTTTACTGTTTATTGCAATGAATTGGGAAAGTAAGAAAAGACATCAATAAAACCACTTTATCATTTCTAAAACAAAGTGTTGAAACATTTTATGACACTTAGGAGAAAACTGGACATGTAAACATTTATTATATATCTGATGACATTGAGAAATGCCTCTTTTTTGGTCTTATAATGATGTTTTAAGTATTTTAAAAAAAAGTCATGAAAAGAGTTGCTTTAAAAGCATGCAATTTTCAAGTGTATAGGTCTGCTCACCAGCCAAGGTCAAGCTTGCAAGGTCTGCTTGCAAGCCAGGTGTAGTTGAGTGCACTTGTAATCCCAGCACTTGGGAGGCTGAGGCAGGAGGATTTCTATGAGTTTGAGGCAAGTCTGGGCTACAAAGTGAGTCCAAGGCGAGCCTGAACTGCAGAGTGAGACCCTGTCTCAAAAGACAAAAAAAGTCTTTATGGGTAAAATTATATGATACTGGAAGTTACTCTAGAATACTAAAGGCTGTGACCAGGCAGAAGGTTAGTGACAACAGCATTGCCATTGTTTTGAAGCTGAGTGATGGGTTTGTGAAAAGATCATTGCATTGTTCTGTCTACTTTTGTATATGTTTGAAGGTTTCCATAATAAAAGTTGAAAAGGAAAAGTTCAGAATTTTTCTAATTTCTGTGTGATTTAGGTATGAAGCCTCACTATTCATATGTAGAGAAGAAAAATCCTCTGAGTTTTCAGGAGAAAAAAAAATCCAGAGAAAGAAAAGTTTGCCAGTTCATCTGCATAGTAAAAGAACTGAAGTAAATAAAGATTTGGAAAATGTACTTTTACCTCAGGTACTGTCTTTAGCCCTCAAACATTCTTGTACATTTTGGTCCAAGTACTGAAATGTCACCATTTAAAATTTTTTTACATTTTCATTTTTAAATTCGTTGTGGTGCTGGGATTCAGAGACTTGTATATATCAGGCAAGCACTGTAAACCCTGAGCTACAGCTCTAGCAAAATGTGACTTTTAAATAGTACTTCTTCTTCCTCTTCCTGTCTTCTTGAGCCTTCTCTCTCTCTTTTTTTTTTTTTTTGTCCTTTTCTCTCCTCTTCTTTCTCCTCCTTTTTTTTTTTTTTTTCTGAAACAGTCTCTGTGTTTTCTAGGCTGGCCCTGAGCTCCTGGACCCAAGTCATATTCCTGCCTCAGCCTCCTGAGGGGCAGTTGAGACTATAAGCACTTGCCATAGCACCTTTCTGTTTTTTCAAAAAGTAGGACAAGGAGTCCTTTTAGAAGATAGTGCATGTCCTGCTTTACTTTCTCTATTAAACAAGCTTTTTAAAAAAATTATACTCTGGTAACATTTCTGCTCTTTTAACAATAAGGCGTTTTTTAGTTTGTAGCGGGATAACCCCAATCTTTGCCATATTCCTGCCTTCATATGTGTTCATATGTGTTTTCTCAGGGCCTTCCTCTGTGTCTATATTGCAGATCTCCCTCTTCCTTACTCTTATAAGCATACCTGTTAGTGTGTACCCCATCCTGAGGTCCTTAACTTGATTATATCTGCAAAGAATTTCTCTCCAAGTAAGGTCACATTCATAGATTCCAGAGAAAGTGCATATCTTTTCGTGGGTCTACCATTCAACCTACTACCTTCACTATGATATACATAGGTGTGTATTTGTATTTATACCTGTCTCGATATTTATTGCACTTCCTAAATCTGAGAAGAATGTCTTTCCTTCGATTCTGGGGAACTTGAATTGTTAATCTTTGAGAGTATTTCCTCTCACTCCATCTTTTGTACTGTCCTTCTGGTTCTTTAATCAGATACATATTAGACCTTGGTCATTCTTCTATTTTCTCCAACATTTGCATTAGCTTTCTGTCACTATGATGAAATACCAGAGGCAGTGAACTCATAAAGAGAAATGCTTTTGGGGGGCTTACATCTCTGGAGGTTTCAGTCCAACATCAGGTGGCTGCATTCTTCAGGCCTCCGATGAGGCAGTACATCATGGCAGGAACACGCGGTAGAGCAAACCATTTCCATCGTGAGTCAGGAGGCAAAGGGTGAGGCAAAGAGAGAATGGGATCTTAGAGTTTCCTTCAGAGGAGCACCCAGTGACCTTCAGGATCTCCCACAGGCCCTTCATGTTCTACTGCCTTCTACTAGTGTCATCCTGGGGACCAGGATGACCTTGACACCGGTCAATTCAAACCATAGTAGTATTACTTCACTTTTTACAGTTATTCCTCTTTCTGTATTTTTCTCCTATTTTGTAGTTTACATATTCTTTATCCAGCTGGATTTAATCTTCAGTTTAATCTGTCCATTGAGGTTTTAGTTTCAATTATTGTTTTTTAACTTCTACAATTTTATTTGTGGCCCTTAAGGTCTACAAGGTCTACCTTTTATCATATTCTTTGCTTATGTTCCACAACTCTTTCAAGATTAGTATCAGAAAAATCCAATATATTAGAATTAATGTAGGGTTAGGGTTAATACACTCTGTCATGCTTTCATGTGTAGCTGATCTGCATCTGTGGGAATCTCATGATGAGTCTCTCCCTCAGGAGAACTGAACAAGAACTTGTATTTGTATCTTTCTTGGACTTCATGTGTTGCAAATCTGGAGAACATTTTTTTGTGGTACTGGAATTAGAACCTAGGGCATTTATACTGTGCTACATCCCCAGCCCTTTTTCACTTTTTATTTTCAGACAGAGTCCAAGTCAGTAAGTTGCTCAGGCAGGGTTGAAACTTGAAATCATCCTGTCTCAGCTTCCCAGAGTTCTGGGATTAGAGGCACATGCCACCACAATGCGAGCATTTTAAGGGACTTTATTTGCTTTCTATTTTTCTGGCCTACCTCTTTAGTGTAGATTCAAATTCAGAAGATATAGTTCTTTCTAAGTAGATATAATCTTTTTTATCCTTTCTCTTTTTTTCTAGCCTGGAGTTGAGAAAGAGAAACCCTTTAGTCTTTCAATGGGGGTAAGTTTTTTCCTAGCTACTCATTCATGCTGAAAGCACTGAGTGTTGAAGATTTTGGCCTTACTTGAGTTCTCAGTACCAATTTCTATTCATATTTTATGGTTTTTCTAATTTTACAATTAGAGGCTCTAGGTTCTATGTAAAATTGAAGATACCTATGATTAGAGTCCTCGTCTGTTTTAGTTGTTGTTTATTATGTATTTTTTATTACATGCTTGTGATACATAATGATTACATTTATCATGAGGAGTTTGCACGTATCTGTAACAATGTGTTACAAATCTGGAGAACACTCAGTGCTTTTTGTTCCCGTCTCCTCTCATTCCTTCCTGCTCCCTCCAAGTCTTGATCCCTTTTCCACTTGAAAAACTCTATTTCCATTTTTTCTGATTCTTTGAAAAGAATCTTTTTCCTCTTCCTCCTTCTCTCCATGTCTTTTTCCCCTTCCCGTTTGAAAAAGGCCTCCTTAAAGTGACACTTTTCTCTCCATCTGGCTGTTTGTCTCCTTTGAATCATGTTTGTACATGCAACGTCAAATTGATTCTTTACCCAATCATAAAGATAATTTACAACAAAATTACTTGTATCATTTGAATAAGTGTGGTTTTTGATTTCCCACATAAATTTATATCTGCTCTTAGCCACAAGGCTGAGAAGCAATGAGTTCTACACATAATTTTGCACATACAGTTAAATCTGGGGTGCACATCCAGGTCTGGCGTTAAAGTCATGTTCTCAGAAGAGTGTAGGTTTACCCAGTGCTGTAAAATCCAGGACTACAAACTGATAGAACATTAATTAGGAGGTAATTAGTTACATATTTAAGAAAAACAGGGCTTTGTAAAGGGAAGTCATATAGTTTAAAATTTTAGAATAAAATGTAATTTAATTTCAAAAGCAATTTCATATCAGAATAGCTCAGTGAGGAGCTGAGGTGTGATCATCTTTTCAGAGGTTTGTTGTCCAGGAAGGCTGCATTAACAGTGACCCTGGGCACCGACATACCTGCATTTGTCTCTAGGTTGCCCCTCCCTCTTTGAGGCTGCCAAAGGAGATTGCTAGGAAAGAAAACATTTTGTACAAGTTGCCGAAGCAATACAACATTCGCAAAACTTCATCACCTCTTCATATACCTTCAATTTTTCGGTATTTAAATCATTGTATTTTGTTCCTTGAATATTAAACGTTGTTTTTTTTTTTCCCTTAGAGTTAGGTACACATTCCACATATAAAATGGCTAATAGTATGTGCAAGTTAAGAGACTATTCTCAGGAAGAACCATGTAAGAGCCCTGTGCCTGAGATTGGGAAACTCAGATCAAGTTCTGACTGATCTCACATCCTGTTGTAAAATTCACATCTCTGGGCCTCACTTTTCACATCTGCACAAGACTCTTCTTCCACCGGAAACATTTTATGATTTTGGTTACTTACATGTTATAGGACTAGATGAATCTTTTCCAGATATTTTTACTGCCAAGTGATCAAAGCTGGGATTATTTGGCTGCTTAAAGATGTTTATGTTTCCTCATTATAACATCTTTTTTTAAAAATGTTTTGATTCCTATTAAGAGTAGGAAAAACGGCACCACAAGCAAAGGGTAGTGGGTCCTAGGCGCTGTTTACTTTCCGGGTAAATCCCGCCCCGTAGAGGGACGTTGCTAAAATAAACGAGGCAAGAATTCCAGGGTGAAGCGTGTGGAGCTCCTTATCAACTGAAAGTTCTTTAAGGGAGGTTCTTAGGAACTTCAGGTATTGACTGGGTTGACAATATTTTAAGATGGTATTTTATGTATCTTCTTTACTGCTTTGTAATGAGCTGTTTCTTTGGCAGGCAAAAGGAAGCGCTTTCTAACCTCTACTCACGTTGTATGAAGAGATGCCCAATGGATATTTATATTCACAAGAAATAAGTGGTAATAAGAGGGTTTAGAATTTCTTGAATAAATTTTCTGATTATATGCTTTCTCCTCAGTTATTTCTCTTTGGCTGCTCCTGGTGGATTAGAGTAACGGTTAATATTATGTTACATGGCAAATGCTTCAGGCCATGAGGAAGCAAAAGCCGATAGTGTAGTCCATAGATATCTTTTGTTGTATTGATTGGGGTGAGAAAATATTATCCATAGGAAAAAATATATATATATACTTTATTGTAGCTTAAATATATTTTTTTGAAAAGTGGGATTACATAAGATGTATAACTTAGTAAGCACTAAAATAAGTGGTTTCACTGAAATATAGTCCTTGATACCTTAATATTAAGGCTTATTGACCCTTTATTTTTTTATTTTAAAGAGAGAAGTAAAAGAAAAAAAACAATAGCAGCATACCAACATCACAAACATAAACAAAACAAAGCAAGCACATCAAAAGTGATACAGGGTTTTAAAACAAAATGATAGGAATTAACAGTGGTTGTTATATCACACATTGTTATCTTCAGCTATGTTGCTCAGATTACCAGATGTAAGAATGGAAGATAGTTCAAACCATTAAAGAGAATAAAAAATAATTATTAGATAAAACATTAGAGAGAATACAGAGTTTCACTAGACAAGATGGTAGGAATTCACCAATGGTTATTCCATTGCATATTATTGTCTTCAAATCAGTTGCTAAGATTACCAGATGTAAGCATGCAAAATTGGTCAGGATATAAACAGTTTTAAGCATCAACTGTTCCTTTCAGTATACCATTAGACATCAATAGTACAGTTATCCCAGCTATTCACTGATACACATTTATCTATCTATCTATCTATCTATCTATCTACCTATTTTGCTTTCTTTTGTTTTTCTTCTTTCCCTCATCTCAGTTGTTCCTTCCTTGAGCAATTTCTTTCCCTTTCATATCATTTCTTGTATGTTTTGAATTTTACTTACACTTTTAGGTTCCTATACCAGGGAGACAATATGATGTTTATACATGTGGGTCCAATTTATTTCACTTATGAGTAAGGTCTCTAGTTGCATCCATTTACCTACAAAAGCCTTGAGTTTTATCTTTTTTATAGCTGAGTAATACTCCATTGTGTAAAAATACCACATCTTTTTTATCCATTCCTCATTTGATGGGCATTTGGATTGTTTCCAAGATTTAGCTATAAAAAATAGTGCTGCCATAAACGTGGGTGCACATATATCACTGTGGTATGATGTTTTTAATTCTTCTGGGAAAATACCCAGAAGGGGAATAGATGGGTTAAACGGGACTTCTAGTCCTAGTTTTCTGAGGAATCTCCACACTGATTTCCACAGTGGTTTCACCAATCTACACTCCCACCAACAGTGCAGTAGGTTTCCTTTTACCCCAGAGCCTCTCCAGCATTTGCTATTGATTGATTTCTTGATGCTAGCCCGTCTTTCTGGAGTGAGATGGAATCTCAGTGTCGTTTTAATTTGCATTTCTCAAATGACTAATGATGTAGAACATTTTTTCATATATTTATTCGCCATTAGTATTTCTTCCTCTGAGAAGTGTGTATTCTTCTCAGATGCTCATTTTTGGAGTGGGTCTTTGAATTTGGGGGTGATTTTGTCTGATTTTTAAAAATTCTTTATATGTTCTAGATAGAAGTCCTTTGTCTGAGGGGGAGTTGGCTAAATATTTTTCCTAATTCATGGGTTTTCTTTTTACTCTATTGTTGATTTCTTTTGATATGCAAAAACTTTTCAGTAAGATGAGATCCCAGTTGTTGATTCTTTGTAGTATTTTCTGTGCAGTTTGGTTTTTGTTCATAAACTCTCTGTCTACCCCTATGTCTTTGAGATTTTTACCTAAAAATATTGATATTTAGATCTTTGATCCATTTTGACTTTAGTGAATGGCAAAATCCATGGGTCTAGTTTTAGTCTTTGGCATTTGGAAGCCAGTTTTTGCAGCACCATTTATTGAAGAAGCTATCTTTCTTCTAGTGAAGGTGTTTGGTCCTTTTGTAAAAGATGGGGTGGCTGAGTGTGTTTGTAGCTGTGTCTGCATCTTCCAGTCTGTTTCATTGATCTTCGGGTCTTTTTCTTTTTTTTTTTTTTCTTACCAGTACCATACTGATTTTATCACAGCAGCTTTGTAGTATAATTTCAATTTGACACTTTACTTTTTGACAGCAACCTCTCTCATCACTTGGGCTTTTCCTATATATTTATGAAGTAATTTGCCATATTTATCTTTCTCTCTTAACTTTTGTCATCATATCAGCTGTCTTCAGGGTCCAAGTGGACGACTCATGTACTACTCTAGCTTCATACTTTTCAAAACTAATTATTTTACCTTTTATTTCTCTAACTAGCACTGATGTCCAGAAATTGGACTGTGTCATCATGTTGAAGTATTAGACTTTCAAGTCTTATTCTGTGCTTATCTTTTATCCTTGCAACTTTCTTCATTTATGTTTTTCTAGAAACCTGAGGTTCCACATTATGTTACTTGACTCTCTTTTTCTGATATGGGAATTCACCTTATAAATTTCTCTTGTAGGCCTGCTTTCATTGTAGTCCGTAAGTTCCATTGTATAGTATTGGCATATTGTTTAATTGTAAACACTGTCTAAGTTCTTTAAAAATTTCATCTGTGACCCATTGTTTATTTGGAAGGATGTTATTTAATGTATTTTTATGAAGTTTTTGTGGTTTATTTTGCCATTGATTTTCAATTTCATTGCACTATGGTTTGATAATATGCATGAGATAATTTTAATCCTTTTATATTTACTTAGGCATGTTCTATGAGCTAGTATATGGTCTGTTTTAGAGAACATCCCATGTGCATGAGACATCCCATGAGGAGAATGTGTATTCTGATGTTGTAGGGTGGAACATTCTGTATACATCTACTAAGTCCCTTTGTTCAAATATTTGGTTCTGTTCTAATATTTTGTCGTGGGTGTCTGTTGATGTTTTGTCTAGTTTGATCTGTGTATTTGTGACACTGGTGTATATAGCTCCCTGAGTACAGTTACATTAATGCCTATTTGGTTTTTTATGTCTGTTAATACTTGTTTTATATAGCTGGGTACACTAATATTTGGTGCATATGTATTTATGATTGTTATCTAACTGTAGTGACCTTATTTGTCTCTCTCAATCAACCTTGGCTTGAAATCCACTTTGTTGCAAATAGAATAGCTGTCCCTTTGAGTTCCTGCCATATAGAGTATTGTTTTTCATTCTTCAACTTTCAGTCTATGAATTTTTGAGTTAAGTGTGTTCTTGTATGGAGCATATTATTGAATGTTGTTTCTTGGTCAATTCTGCCAGTCTCTTTCTTTTGATCAGTGAATTGAGACCATTAACAATGGTGGTTATAACAGATATATATTGACATCTTTGTCATGTTATTTTTCTGTTGGTGTCTTTTCTTTCCCATCTGTTTCATTACATGACTTTACTGGTGGATTTATTCTGTTAGGGTTCATGGAGTTGTAGTTTTTATTATCTCTTTCTAGAATTCCTTCAGAGTGTTTTGGGGTGCTAGTTTGGTGGTCATGAATTTCTTCAGGTGTTCTTTGTCATGGAAGTATCTTATTTCTCTATCAGTTTTTTTGAAGAGCGTGATCATTCATTTTTTAAAAAACTGTACCACACTGATTATGACAACCAGTATACACATGATAATGGTATTCTCTGGGATATTATCATTGTGGTATTTTGTATATATTAAAATGGTTCAACAGGACCAAGAATATTAGAGAATAAAGATCTTACATGAAAATGGGTTTCTCATATTTCTGTTGTTCTAACCCACAGAATTATTTTAAACCCCCTATGAATCAGTGGCACAATGTCAATCATTTGTGAAGAAAATATGTTCTCTTAAAAGTAGGATGAACTTACTTCTTTGTACTTTAATCTGTAGCTTTTATAATTTAAGCTATGTCCACCCTGGCTAAAGGAGAATCATAGAAGACATCTCTGATAACTTCCATGCTACTGTTGCATAAGTTTAGTGGGTTTTTCTTTTATTTTAAAAGTAAAAGAACAAAAACATATTAACAAATAGACACAAAGTAGCATAAGAATAGTACAATCAAAACTGAGTTACAGACAAGGTGACAGGGAATCAACAATGGTTGTTGCATTAAGTATTGATAACTTTGAAGTGTATACTCAGGAAAACAGATATAGACATGCAAAATTGATCAAACAAATAATCATCAACTATTCCTTACAATAACGTGACCTAAGTCAGTAGTACAACTATGTTAGATATGCTGCATATACATACATACTTACTTAAATACATAGATAATTATCCCTTCCTTCCTTTTTCGTTTTTTTATATAATTTTTCTTTTTATAAAGTGTGAAAGAAAAAGAACTACATCAACAACAACAGAAAAAAAAAGCGGAAAGCATTAACAAAGAGACACAAAGTAGCACAATAACAGTAAGATCAGAATTGAATTATAGACAAAGCAACAGAAAACCAACAATAGTTGTTGCTTTGCATATTGATATCTTCAAAGTGTATGCTCAGGAAAACACATATAGGCATACAGGATTGATCAAACAACCCGTCATCAAATATTCCTTACCATCAAGTGACATAAGACAATAGTAGAACCATGTTAGCCCTCCTGCACATATGTATCTACATATATACATACATACATTTTTGCCTCTTTCTTTTCTCCTTTCCCCCATCCCATCTGTTCTTTACTTTTGAACAGATTTCCTTCATGTCTCTTAGATTATATTCCCACCCTCAGATTCTTACACGAGTGACACAATACATTGCTTGAACATGTACCTCTGATTCATTTCACTTATGAGTATGGTGTCTAATTGTGACTATTTGCCTACAAAGGCCCCAAATCTGTCCCTCTTTATAGCTGAGTAACATTCCATTATATAAAAATGCCACAGTTTTTTAATCCAGTCCTCTGTGGATGGCCATTTGGGTTGCTTCCACAATTTAGCTAGTACAAATTGCGCTGCTATAAACATGGGTGCACATATAACAGAGTGATATGATGTTTTCAGATCTTCTGGGAAAATACCCAGAAGGGGAATAGCTGGTTTGAATGGAACCTCTAGACCGAGTTTGCTGAGAAATCTCCAAACTGCTCTCCACAGTGGTTGCACCAGTCTGCATTCCCACCAGCAATGTAATAGAGTCCCTACTTCTCCACAGCCTCACCAGCATTTGTTATTGGATGATTTTTTCATACTGGCGAGTCTTACTGGGGTGAGATGAAATCTCGATGTTGTTTTTATTTGCATTTCTCAAATGACTAAAGATGTGGAACATTTTCTCATATATTTATTTGCCATTTGTATTTCTTTATCTGAGAAGTGTGTATTCATCTCAGATGCCCATTTCTGGATTGGGTCTTTGAATTTGGACAGGTACAAGTTTTTTAATTCTTTGTATGTTCTAGATAGAAGACCTTTGTCTGAGGGACAGCCAGCTAGGATTTTTTCCCAATTCGTGGGTTTTCTTTTTACTTTACTGGTGATTTCTTTAGATGTACAAAAACTTTTCAGTAGGATGAGGTCCCAGTTATTGATTCTTTGAAGTGTTTCCCTTGCAGCTTCGTTCTTGTTCATGAACTCTCTGCCTACTCCTATGTCTTCCAGATTTTTACCTACTTTCTCTTCCAATAGGTTTAGTGTTTCTGTTTTAATGTTGAGGTCTATAATCCATTTTGACCTGAGTTTGGTGCATGGTGATAGACTGGGGTCTATTTTCAGTTTTCGGCAAGAGGCAAGCCAGTTTTTCCAGCACCATTTATCAAACAGGTCATCTTTTTTCCAGTGAGTTTGGTTGACCCCTTTATCAAATATTAGGTGGCTGAGTGTGTTTTTCGTTGTGGTTGCATCTTCCAGTCTGTTCCATTGATCCTCAGGTCTGTTTTTTAGCCAGTACCAGGTTGATTTTATTACAGTAGCTTTGTAGTATAATTTCAGGTCAGGGATTGCGATTCCACTTGACTTGTCCTTGTTGCCCGGGATTACTTTTGCTATTCTGGGTCTCTTCTGGTTCCAGATGAATTTGAGGCATATTTTCTCTAGATCTGTGAGGTATGCTAATGGTAGTTTAATGGGAATTGCATTGAACCTGTACAACAGTTTTGGTAGTATGGCCATTTTCACAATGTTGGTTCTTCCTAACCATGAGCAGGGGATGTTTTCCCATTTATTGAAATCCTCTTTGATCTCTTTTTTCAGAGTACTGTAGTTTTCAGTGAATAAATCTTTCACATTCTTTGTTAGATTGATTCCTAAGTATTTCAATTTCTTGGATGCTATTGTAAAAGGTATGGTTTCCTCAATTTCTTTCTCTGTCTGTTTGTTGTTCATGTATAGGAATGCTATTGATTTTTGGGTGTTGACTTTGTATCCAGCTACTCTGCTGAATTTGTCAATTAATTCCAGGAGTTTTCTTGTGGAGTTTTTTGGGTCCTCCATGTATAGTATCATGTCATCTGCGAACAGTGATAGTTTAACTTCTTCCTTTCCTATCCTTATTCCTTTTATTTCTCTCTCTTGTCTGATTGCTCTGGCTAGTGCTTCCAGAACTATGTTGAATAGGAGTGGTGACAGTGGATATCCTTGTCTTGTTCATGAGTTTAAAGTGAAAGCTTTCAGTTTTTCTCAGTTTAGGATGATGTTGGCTGTTGGTTTGTCATAGATGGCTTTGATCAGATTGAGGTAGAGGCCATCTATTCCTATTTTTTCTAAGGTTTTTAACATGAATGCATGTTGGACTTTATCGAAAGCCTTTTCTGCATCTATTGAGTTGATCATGTGATTTTTGTCTTTGGCTGTATTGATATGATGTATTATATTAATTGATTTGCAAATATTGAAACATCCCTGCATTCCTAGAATAAATCCTACCTGGTCATGGTGTATAATTTTCCTTATGATTTGCTGTATTCTATTTGCTAGTATTTTGTTGAGTACCTTTGCATCTATGTTCATTAGAGAGATTGGCCTATAGTACTCTTTCTTGGTTGGGTCCTTCTCTGGTTTTGGTATCAGTATAATACTTGCCTCCAGAAATGTGTTAGGGAGAGTTGCTTCCTTTTCAATTTCATTGAAGAGTTTGATGACTGTTGGCATGAAATCTTCTCTGAATGTTTTATAGAAGTGTCCTGTGAATCCATCAGGGCCTGGGCTTTTCTTTGTTGGTAAGTTTTTAATGACGTTTTCAATCTCATTAATTGATATTGGGTTGTTCGGGATTTTTACGTCTTCCTGATTCAATTTTGGTAATTTGTACCTTTCTAGGAATCTGTCCATTTCTTCTGTATTTTCTATCCTATGGGAGTAAAGATTTTCAAAGTAGGTATTAATGATCTTTTGGATTTCTGTGGGATCTGTAGTGAGTTCATCCTTTTCATTCCTTATTGCATGAATCTGAGATCTTTCCCTTCTTTTTTTGATAAGGTTGGCTAGGGGTTTGTCAATTTTATTTATTCTTTCGAAGAAACAAGTCTTTGATTCACTGATTTTTTTGTAGAGCTTTCTTCATCTCGATTGCATTAATTTCTGCCCTGAGTTTTATAATCTCCTCCCTTCTTTGGGCTTTTCGTTTGGCTTGTTGCTCTTTTCCTAAGAGTTTGAGGTGTAGCATTAGGCTATTTATTTGCTCTCTTTCTGTTTTCTTTGTATATGATTTCATTGCTATAAATTTCCCTCTGAGGCCTGCTTTCATTGCATCCCACAGATTCCAGTAGGTTGTACTTGCATTTTCATTTATTTGTAGGTATTTTTTAATTTCTTCTTTAACTTCTTGTGTGACCCATTGGTTATTCAGTAGGTTTTTGTCTAATTTCCACGTGTTTATGCGGTTTTTGGAGTTCTCTTTGTCATTAATTTCCAATTTTATTGCACTGTGGTCCGATAATATGCATGGGATAATTTCAATTCTTTTGCATTTAGGTAGATATGCTTTATGGGCTAGAATGTGGTCTATTTTGGAGAAAGACCCATGTGCCGCTGAGAAAAATGTGTATTCTGATGTTGTGGGGTGGAGCACTCTGTATACATCTACTAAGTACATTTGTTCACACTTTTGGTTCAGGTCTGTTATTTCTTTGCTGAGTTTCTGTCCAGTTGACCTGTCTCTTTGCGTCAGAGGGGTGTTTAGGTCCCCTATTACAATAGTGTTATTAGTTATTTGATTTTTCACATCTGTTAAGATTTGACTTGTAAAGTTAGGTGCTCCATGGTTTGGTGCATAAATGTTTAGGATTGTTACCTCTTCCTCTTGCAGCTTTCCCCTAACTAGTATGTAATGGCCTTCTTTATCTCTTTTGATTGTTTTTGGTTTGAAGTTTACATTGTCTGCAAACATAATAGGTACCCCTGCTTTTTTCTGGGGACCTGTTGCATGGAGAATTGTTTTCCATCCTTTAACTTTCAGCCTGTGGATTTCCTTTTGAGTAAAATGTGTTTCCTGTATACAGCATATCATTGGATTGTGTTTCTTAATCCACTCTGCCAATCTTTTCCTTTTGACTGGTGAATTGAGACCATTTACATTAATGGTTATAATGGTTGTATGTTGGCTTATTCTAGTCGTGTTATTTACTTGTTGTTTTCCTACTTTTGCTATCTGTTTACTTATTCTGTTTGAGGGTTTCTTTCTATTGTTGTTCTTGAGATTGTGGTCACTTTTTTCTCTGTCTAGAATATCTTTTAGTGCTGTTTGCAGTGCTGGTTTGGCACTCATGAAGTTCTTCAGTTGTTCTTTGTCATGGAAATATTTATTTCTCCATTGAATTTGAAGAATAGTTTTGCAGGATACATCAGTCTGTGTTGGAAGCTGTTTTGTCTCAGAATCTGTAATACCTCACTCCAAGCTCTTCTTGATTTCATGGTTTCCGTTGGGAAGTCTGCTGTGATTCTGATGGGCTTTCCTTTATAGGTGATCTGTTTCTTTTCTCTAGCAGCTTTTAATATTGTTTTCTTTTGCTGGATGTCTGGGATCTTGACTATTATATGTCTGTGCGTGGTTTTGTTTGGGTTATGGCTCATTGGGGTTCTATATGCCTCGATACCTCAGTATATTTTACCATGTTTGGGAAATTTTCTGCTATTATTTCAGTAAATATTCTTTTTATATCATTTGTGTTGTCTCCTGTTGTTTTACTGACTCCTATTACTCGAATATTATTTGTTTTTGCCTCATCTTGCAGCTGTTGGATTGATTTTTCTTGGATCCTTGATGACTTTATGAGATCCTTCCTTTCATGCTCATTAGCTGCCATGCTGTCTTCAAGATCTGAAATTCTGACTTTGGCTTCATTTAAGCGGTTTTGCAAGCTTTCAATGGAAGTTTTCAATTCCTGGCAATCTCTTTGGACCTGTTTCATTCCTGGTAATTCATTCCTAAATTGGTCTTGTAACGTTTCCATTTGTTTCCTATTTTCTTCTATTCTTTTATCTATTTCTTCTTTATGTGTATGGAACATTTCTTCCATTATAGTTTTCAGTTCATTTTTTGTCTGAGAGATTATTTCTATTTTAATCTCTTTTGTGGCCTGATGGAGTTTCTTTACTTCGGATGTGATTGTTTCTGAAATTGCAGGTATGTGACTTATTTCTGCTTTAATCTGTTCTATGGCCTGATGGAGTTGTTTCGTTAATTTCGGATGTAATCGTTTCATAAATTGCAGGTATGTGGCTTATTTCTGCTTTAATCTCTTCTGTGGCCTAATGGAGATTTTTTTTATTTCGAATGCAATCGTTTCAGAACTTGCAGGTATGTGGCTTCCTAGTTCCCCTATATCCTCGCATCCAGGACTTGTTCTGAGTGGTGTTGAGTTCTGACACTGCGCTTTGTTCTTCTATCTCCCACTTTTGGATATCAGATTCAAAATATTGAGCTATAAATTACCCAGGCAGTTCACCAGGCAAAGGTCCGGTTGCAAAGGCTGCCCCAATGGCTCCTTCTCTTTGGGCGAATGTCCCTTAAGCTTTCTGCTAAGAGTTCCGCTCAAAAGGCTGCTCAGATGCTGCTTTGTGGGCCGAGCTACTCCCTACCCAGAGACCTGGCCGGGGCATGTAAACAGCTTACTGGCCCCAGGGTCCGTGCAGGCAGGGGGGCCGCTCAGATGTTTCTCCCTGGGCCGAGCTCCTCCCCGACTCAGAAATCTGGTCGGGGTGCGCAAACAGCTCACCGGCCCCGGGGTCCGTGCAGGCAGGGGGGCCTCTCAGATGTTCCTCCCTGGGCCGAGCTTCTCCCCGACTCAGAAATCTGTTCAGGGCGTGCAAACAGCTCACCCGCCCTGGGGTCCGTGCAGGCAGGGGTGCTGCTCAGATGTTCCTCCCTGGCCTGAGCTTCTCCCCAACTCTAGTGAGTTTTTAAAAAATGAAACCATTATCAAAGTAAAGAGGCAAATAAATGTGACTTTAAAATCATTAGTTTCAATCCCCAGTACCGCAAAAAAAAAAAAAAAAAAAAAAGAATGCAAAAAAAAATCATTAGAAAAACATAGTACTTTTTTGTCCAATACAGGCTCAAACTTAAGTTCTATAATTATAACCTCTAAACTTCTGTGATAAAATTAATATCTCATATATATAGGATTTCTTTATAAATAGTACTTTGCAATCAACAGGAGAAAGTTATTTTTTAGTGAATAATGTATTTGGAGATATTTTACATATCTTTGGCAGAGACAAAGCCACATCATGTTAAATCTGACCTTGTGTACCCTAAGGTGCCACATTCTTTACTAATTTTGAAAGGTGGTTTTGCAGGGTACATCAATCTGGGTTGGAGTTATTTTCTTTTAGAGCTTGAAATACTTTACTCCAAGCTCTCATAGGCTTTCTTTTATAAATGATTTGTTTCTTTTCTGTAACAGCTTTTAATATTTTGTTCTTATGTTGAATTACTGAAATCCTGATTATTATATGCCTTGGTATAGATTTTTTTTAATCATGGCTAATTGGATTTTTTATGTCTCACTTTTACCTGTATGTCAAATTATTTTTCCATGCTTGGGAAGTTTTCTGCCATTACTTCTGTGAACAGGCTTTTTTAATGTCATCTGTGTTGTCTTCTGCTTTTTCTCTGACTCCAATGAATCTTATGTTATTCTTCTTTGCACCATCTAGCAGCTGTTGGAAATCTTTCTCTTCATGATTGTTAACCGCATCCTATCTTTTAGATCTGTTATTCTGTCCTCACATTGACTCATTCTGCTGCATATACTTTCAATAGAATTTTTAATCTCCTGGATATCTGATTGAGTCTTTTTCATGGATTCTGTTTTTTCCTATGTTGGGCATTCATGATTTCCATCATTTTCCTAAGCTCCTCTATTTTTTAAAATCTGTATCTTCTCTAGTTCTCTAGTTTCACTAATCATGCCCTTCATTATGGTCATCATTTCCGAAGTAATGTGAAAAATTATTTCTGATGTGATTTTTTTCCTAGAGCTTCATTTATTTGCTTTGTTACTTCTATTATTACCACTTGAGAGAGTCTAGGTGTGTGGCTTTTGCACTGTTTCACCTCATTTCCTCCTGGTTTTGTCTTTGGTGAGCTGGAAGTCTGGGATTGTTATCTTGCTTCTGTGTCTTCTCAGTTTCTTTTTTGATTAATTCTGGGATGATGTTTGCAAATTACTTATGGTAGGAATCTGCATTGCTAAAATCAAGAACTCTTATGAAATGACTACTCAGATGTCTCCTAGGTATAGTTGCCTTTTGGATTCTTTTTTTTTTTTTAAATAAAAGTACAAAAACATATTAACGAACAGACACCAATTAGCATAAAAAATAGTACAATCACAACTGATCTATAGACAAGGTGACATGGTCTCAACAGTGGTTATTGCTTTATCCATTGATATCTTCAAAGTGTAAATATATGAACCCATATACAGACATGCAAAATTGGTCAGACAATTAATACTCTCAACAACAGAAAAACACAAAAACCAAACATCCAAAGACAGAAAACAAAACAGGCAAACAACAACAACAACAAACCACCAATAGTTGCTGCTTTGCATATTGATATCTTCGAAGTGTGTGTTCAGGATAATACATATACACATACAATATTGATCAAATAACCCGTCATCAATTATTCCTTAGCATTAAGTGATATAATACAATAGTAGAACCATGTTAGCCCTCCTGCATATATGTATATTCATATATACAGACATACATTTCTGTCTCTTTCTTTTCTCCTTTCCCTCGTGCCATCTGTTCCTTGTTTTTGAACAGATTTCCTTCATGTCTCTTAGTTTATATTCCCACGCTCGGGTTCTTACACCAGTGATACAATGCGTTGCCTGCACATGTATCGCTGATTTATTTCACTTATGAGTATGGACTCCAGTTTTGACCACTTCCCTACAAAGTTCTCAAAACTGTCTTTCTTTATAGCTGAATGATATTTCATTATATAAAAATGTCACAATTTTTTAATCCAGTCTTCTCTGGATAGGCACTTGGGTTGCTTCCACATTTCAGCTATTACAAATTGCGCTGCTATAAACATGGGTGCACATATATCAGAGTGATATGATGTTTTCAGATCTTCTGGGAAAATACCCAGAAGGGGAATAGCTGGTTTGAATGGAACCTCTAGACCTAGTTTTCTGAGAAATCTCCAAACGGCTCTCCACAGTGGTTGCACCAGTCTGCATTCCCACCAGCAGTGTAATAGAGTCCCTATTTCTCCACAGCCTCGCCAGCATCTGTTATTGGATGACTTTTTCATACTGGCCAGTCTTACTGGGGTGAGATGAAATCTCGATGTTGTTTTTATTTGCATTTCTCGAATGATTAAGGATGTGG
>PVLD010025622.1:0-23435 GCA_004027595.1 Dinomys branickii
TTTGCATGTCTGTATATGGGTCCATACATCTACAATTCGAAGATATCAATGGATAAAGCAACAACTACTGTTGAGACCATATCACCTTGTCTATAGATTAGTTGTGATTGTACTATTTTCTATGATAATGGGTGTCTGTTTGTCAATAGGTTTTTGTACTTTTATGTTTCTAAAATAAAAAAATAAAAATAAAAATAAAAAAGAATTAAATTAAGACAAACGTCAGTAACTGTTACTTTTCCAGAGATGAACAATGAGAAAGTATTAGCAGAAAAGAGTAAAAAACAGAGGTTTTCCAGGAGAGAATATGGTTACCTCCACAAAGACAGAAATGGCACACAGGTAAGTCTCATCTGTCTGGCACTCAGAAATACATACAATGATAGGCCAGCTGTTACTTTTCAACCTCCACCACCACCATCAATCTTTTGAATTACTTTTTTACCTTATATGAGTGAAAACTGTATATCTATGTTTTTATTTAACTTTTTTATCAATGGCCCAAATTGTTAAGTGCATCTATAAATGTGACCTTTTAAAATCCTTATTTACACTGCTCAGTGAAATGAACCAGATTAATTTGTACACATGCATACTTCATAGCAATTCTTTTTAATACCAGACTTCTGTTATGGTTGATACATTGTGTCAACCTGGGGAGTCTGGAGGTTTGACTGAGGGATTCAGCAGGAAGCCAGGGTGCTTACTTTGTACACATCCTGAGCCTGTGGAAGAGGAGGGCATGGAGGTTATGTGAGAGCTACATACCCCCTGGGTGGAGTAGGCTGTTTACAATGTAGGGGAGAAAAGGAGGCTGCTTGCAGCCATTCTTCCCTTTTGATGGTTGTTTTGCTGTGCTCTGCTGCCATGAACAGTTTGCCCTCTGCCATGTGCCACTCTGCCTCAGAACCAGTCAAGTATGGACTGAAACCTCCACAAACTGTAAGCTAAATAAACCTTTCCTTCCTTCATTTTGGGCGTTGGGTATTTTGTCTCATCAACGAGAGAAAAGTAACCAAGACAGCTTCTGTGCTGGTGTCACTGTTAGATTACTGTGTAGTTTAAACAGTGGCTGGGGCACAGGCATATTGCTTACTGTTTTGATAGAACAAAGCCAAAAGGAAAATTTTATGTGTTAAACATATTCTAGTTTTGAGAGCTATTTGAATAAGTGATTAAAATCTCCACATAAATACAACTTCCTTAGAACCACTATATACCAAATTAGAAGCCAAAAAGTAATACATACAATGAAAATATTATCATCACTGATACTCTCTGCTATTGAGGACTTACTATGTGACTGAAATTTTGCTGAGACTTTACGTTATCTCACTTAATCCTCCAATGATGCCATGAGGTAAATTCAATTATTACTACATTATATATTCAGACACTAAAGCTCAGACAAACTAAGAAAATAAATCTAAAGTAATACAGCTAAAAAGTGCAAGATTCAAATGCAGGCAGTGTGACTCCAGAGTTGGTTATTTTCCACCACCATAGAGTACAAGAGGATACAACTGTTTGCATCATGCATAAAAACTAAGAAAACTTCTAATTATGCTTATACTCAATTCTGAGCAGAAGAAATATCTCTAGCTTAGGTTTTAAGTACACAATGGTTTTAAGCACTTCTTACCCTGGGTGCAAATTATAAAATTACTGGGCCAATTCTTCATTGAATCCCCAGTACGTAAATGAACACAATGTAGTCACTGGTTTTCTTAAGAATAGAACTGCTCTTCAAGGAAAATAGCAAATATAGTCAGGCTGATAAAGGCATTGTAGGTTTTTAATTTCTGTATCAATTATTGATCTCTTTTATAAATAGGAACCAGTCTTCTTTCTCTGAAATGAAATATAGGTAAACTATAACCTAAGACAATGACAGTTCTCACAATACATTTTTCATATACTGAGGACATATGATTTAAATGAACAATTTAAACAGGGGAAGTTGAACTGTAAAACCACTTAACAGTTGTCAGAAAGTGATTCTATGCAACTACAAACCTAAATGAATGTTTAAGAGCCTAACAGTTGTAGTTGTTTTTCAAAAGTTAAAATTTCCACAAAATCATTAAAAAGTACTACCTAAAATGTTCAAATAGTTCAATTGTCTATTCCTGATCATATCTGGAACTAAAATCAGATGTAAAGGCAAATGCTCAATTTCTAACCTTCAGCTTCTTGGAAGTCAAGAAGAAAGAAGGCAACTGTTGAGCCCTAGTGAGCCATACTGGCTCCTGATCATCGTACAGTGGTACATAGTTGTGCTCATTTTTTTAATCTATACTGCCATAAATAAAGCACTTGTCCTCTAGTACACTCAAACTTACGACTAATAAATCTGAACTAGAAAGAATTACATGAAAATTAAAATTTTATTCAGTTATCTTTTTATTAGAGATGTTTAACCTCTAAAAGGAATTATTCATTAGTATTCATACATCTGAATGTTTTATATTATAATAAAATTGCACTAGTCTCACACAATTCTTAACACAAGTGGACTGTGTTAAGATCTTCATTTACTTAAAAAGGTATTTCACAGTCTGTTAATCTTATGTGATACATGGCTTTGCATAGGGCCTCTCTGGCACATTTCCATCGGGATGCTAATGTGCCCAGATCTACTTACACAAAACAGAAAAGTACCGTTACAGACCATGAGGGGTTTTTTCCCTAAGTAATGTAAACATATTAACTACTTTAAATTATTGTAACAGTTGGTAATATAATCTTGTTCAAATATTATACACTTTTCACAATATTTTATTTTCTTGGCATCAGGAATGAAATAAGATCAATCAGTAAGTCAGAGTCAGAACTACATACATATCTAAACCTTGTATTTGCAACAAAACAAATAAAAGGTTCTTTTCAGTCTTAACACTGTAAGCTTCTAAATGACTACATATACTTAAAAATAATCCTAATTCAATGTCAACTCATATGTACTCTTTTTCATTAAGAAAGAAATTACAGATATTTACCAGAGGACTGGCAAATCACCATTCTTTATCTCTGTGATATATAAGACATAATTCATGTAAGATGCAATTTATCAAAGAATTAAATGCACTCGATTTTTCTTAGTGTTTAAAAATGAGCTTTTTCTACGCATATGACAAGTGGCAGTTTACATAATTTTTAAAGACTATTTCATATTATTTGTAAAACTATAAAACCTATAGAACCCCCAGTTTAGTCAATATAACCCACATTTTTATGGAAGCACTAATTATAAACAAATAAAACAAATGTAAGGTAACCAAAAAGGGACAGGAAGTTTGCTCTTGAACCTTAAACTTCTGAAAGTAACCTATTACATAATTAGAATCCTTCACATTGATTACAGTGTAACACTGGTTTTCCTATAGGATTGGGTAATGTTCTGGTTAACCGGGTAGACTCTTGTCTATACAGTGCCAGCTGATCCTATCCATCACATCGGTTTTTGGTTCCTGATTGTTGTGTTGTGCAAATAAGTCTTAACTGAGTGAAATTTCTTGCTGGCAAAACCTTTTCACCGAGAGGACTCAATCAAAATGGAAATATAGTAATGCACTACATAATGGTTTCTGGTCAGCACAGGACCACATACATCTGGTGATGTTGGTCCTATAGAATTATAATTGAGCTTAAAAGTTCTTATTGCCTAGTGACATCATAGCCATCATCATGTCACATTCATTTCTCACATTTGCACTGATGCAAATGTAAACCGACTCCACTTCCAGTCATATAAGCATAGCACATAAAATTATGTATATTATATAATACTTGACAATGATGATAAACTGTTACTAATTTATGTACTTATTACACTATACTTAATGTTTTTAGAGCACATTCCTTCTACTTGTTAGAAACAATTACTATAAAACACTGTACCATGTTATGCCCGCAGCAGCCTCACGTTTCCTGTTTATTTCCTGTTTACTTATTTATTAATGCCAAGTGTAATAGGATATACCCTCTAGATTTGTGTAAGTACATTTTATGACATTTTATGACATTTGCCCAATGGTGAAGTCACCTGCAGATGCATTTCTCAGATGTGTCCCCATCAATGAGTGACGCATAACACACTATGCATGTTAACAAGGGACAAGAATTCTCAACAGTCAGCATGTGCCACTACTGACTGACTTCTGTAAATTATTTTCGCTTTGGGTAAGCTGCATGCAAACATCTTTCTTCTACCCTAAAATATGGTAATTACCAGGTCTTTTGAAACTGGGCCATTCATAAGCCACAGGCAACACACATAACAAGAAATCCCTCCCTACACACACATGTGCACACAAGAAGATAAGTGAAAACCTGACTTCTGAGGTTTCACTTGAGTACGATTTCTTTCAATCTCAAAGTGAATACAGTAAGAAGCAAAAGACAAAAATCTACCAACTAGGCTGCGCCGCCATCCTCTCCATGTAGTCTTTGGCCATGTCTCGGGCTTCGATGTTGTCGGGATACAGCACACAGAACATGGCCAAGGCACCCAGGTTGTTCCCATAGATTTCATTCCAGCGGGCACTGTAGTCCTTGGGGTCCCAGGGAGGGAGGTACTCCAAGGGGCTGGAGAGCATGGTGTGCACAGCTTCTGTAAGCCGGGCCGCGATATGCTCGTGTGAGCTCACAGCCCAGAGCTGCAGCTCTGCCACCTCCGACCTGGAGAAGTAGAGCATAGGGTGGCTGTCGTAGTTGGCGTTGGTGAAGGGAATCCTGACTTCTGGGTTCTCCTCTGTGGTGTGGGTTGAGCCCAGGCAAAGCAGACATATGAAAAACACACTGGGAGCCCCCCGTGTGTGAGTCCTCATTGTGGCATCAGATCTCCAAATCTCCAAGGCAGCCAAAACATCTTTGAAATATCCTACAAGAGATGAAAAACAAAGTCCAAGAGTGCATGTCAGCCTAGGGAACATAGGATAGGCAGAAATTTATGGGAGATAGAGTCCTTCTTAGGAAAATGCCTAAATCTTGAAATATAAGGCTTATGAATTTTGATCTTTTAAATACAAAAAAATGTGAGTTAGGAAGAAACTTCCTAAAACCTAGTAAGTTCTGATTTTTTTATACAATGAAACACCCTGTATCAGAATTGTTTTCATTATGGGAAACACAACTTTGAACTTAGGAAAACAGTGTATTTATTCAAGTAGGGAAGAAAAGAGGGTTCTTGGTATTTTCTCACATATTACCACACAGAAAAGGTTACATCTCACGGTATTTTTTTAGGTATTAAGACATAAACCACAACTACCAGAAACTGGTGGTGACATATTGTCTGGGAATCTGAGCAGGCGTTACAACATAAAATAAAAAATCCTGCACTTACTAACATTGTCTGCTTTGTTCTAACTTCTCTCCTCTTCCAACCTTTTACATCCTGAACCCGGGATTAGAATCAATGCGTCTACGAACGTGTAGGCAGACACAATATTATGAATAAGACTAAACATCCTCTTTGTGTGAACAGAAGGTGGAGACAGCGAAGATAAAGACAGAATAAACATCTGCCAAGCCCATGAGTTTGGGGAGCAAGCCGAAGTGAAGAGCACACTGCTGGAACCAGAAACTCACATAATTTTATCCAGGATTAAAGAGGTGAAATAACACGTCCATCTCCTCTTATTATTTGAAACTACTGTCTGCTTTTCTTTTGGCGTATGGAATTTTGGTGGTCTTTCAGTAAGTCAGAAATTTAAACCAAGCTCATATATTTTCTTAACTATCTGACTTCCTTCTTTTCAGTCAGGGGCAGATTTGTGCACTGGTTAAAAGAACATCTTTCAAATGTATGAACGCACAAAAAAAAAAAAAAAAAGAAAAGAAAAAAGAACCCTTAGCCTCGTCTGTGTCTCACATCTGGGATAAAGCAGGCATAAAATCCCCCAGAGGAAAGTCAGGGAATTCTTAAAATTCTTAAGAGGGGAAAGGTTATAGAAAGCAGACCAGAAAAAGACAGTTTTGTGTAAATAATGAACAGTGGTTTTCAATTATTAAAGGGAAAAGCCGATGGTGAAAACTCAGCCTCCCAGGCTGAACACAAACTATTTTTCCAAGGAAAATCTGCCTCATCACGTTCAGAGCAGAAAAACTAAGATTGGAACACACACTGAAGATCAAGCCATTGCTCCATCTCCAAAAGAAAGGCAACATGGCAGCCCTGGGTGCTGCCTTATTCTGATAGTCAGTAAATTCTTCAGGGTGCTTTAGACTATAAATACACACATGCAAAAACTCAATGCAGTGGTTTTGTTAAGCACTTCAGATTCAAGAGCAGAACTTCTCATGAATAAAAAAACTTAATACAGCCATGCTAAATAAAACTTATAAAATAGAAATAATGCTTAGGCCCTGTTCATATTATGTCTAACACCCCAAAGCTTCAAGGCGGCCGCAAGAACTGTCAAGGCCAGAGAATCAGCCAAAAGCAACAGTCAGTCTTCTGAGGTTAAGCCTGAGGAGGGGTGTGGTTTCTGGCAACACAGAAAGTGACTGCCTCAAGTTATGTTCAATTCCTCCAGGGTATTATTTCTTGCTACTTTCAGAGAACAATACTGCTAATACTTAAAAAAAAAAAAAAGCCTAAACATGTATATTAAACCCCCAGTGGATGCTGTCATCAACGCAATTAATAGTGCAGGGATTTAGGCAGCTGAGGATAGATCTCCTTTAATTGGCTCCCACATACATGCAACTTAAGTTCCCTCAGCTGTTTTTTTTTAACAGCAGGGGGTGGAGGGCACTTGGACTACCAAGGAAGAGGTAAGAAGATATGCAGACCAGAAGTTTTTCCATTTCAGATTCTGCACAAACATTCTGCAATATTTTGCCACTGCAAAGGCTGAGTTGTTTCTGCCCCCTCCCTCTGTGTGCATACCTCCTTCCTACCCAGCCTCCGAGTCACTGAGATAGTGAGGGCTGCTCCAGTCCTTACAATGGGGCATCCACAAGCAAAACCTGAGAAATTGCAGCTTACTATCCCAGCTACTTCTGCCTTTTTCTGGTAGTCTTCCAGTTACAAAGACATGCCTGAGTATATTTAAACAAGAAGAGTTGCGCCTGAGACACAAAACCTCATGGGGATGTGCCTTTGCAGATGACACTGTCTATATTACAACTATTTCTGGTGATTCCCTGATTACTGCTCCAAATTCCTCTGAGAATGTCACTGGAGGGGTTGAGTTACTGCACGCTTAAAACATTAATAGCTGTGGGAAAAACCATGCAGGACAATGCAGAACCCTGCAAGAAACTGCATAGCACTCATCCATGGAGGCCACCTACTAGGACAGGACCCAGCACTCACAGGGTCCCACATTGTGTGCTCCCTGTCTTCTACCCCACCAACGTTCCTCAATGTTCAACGAAGGCCTTTGTTGATCTACATGAGGAGTTAAGTTTCTCTCATGTCTGGCATGCACCATATCGTAGTGGATGGACCTGCTTCCCTACCATACCTCTCAGAAGGAGGAGCCATAGCTTCTCTGCACATCGCAAAGTGCAGTGCTGATCCTGACAGATAAAAGGCAACTCAAGAGCGCAGAGGGGTCTCTTCCCCACTTCAACTCCCGCAGGCTCACCACTATGGAAATCAGTACGGAGGCTCCTCACAAAACTAAACTTAGAAATTCCATTTGACCCAGCTATTCCCCTTCTAGATATCTTCCCAAGAGATAAAGACCTCATACTGTGGTGTATGCACACCCATGTTTACAGAAGTGCAATTCATAACAGCTCAATCTTGGAAGCAGCCTGTGTATCTATCAAGAGAGGAACGGATAAAGAAAATGTGGTATTTTTGCGTAATAGAGTACCACTCTGCCATAAAGAAGGATAAACTTGAGTCATTTGTAGGAAAATGGATGTATCTTGGAACCATAATGTTAAATGAAGCAAATCAGATACACAAACTTAAATATCCCACAGTTTCTCTTATATGAGAAACTCAATATATAAAAAGTACAAAATAAATACAGACAATAGGAAAAATAGAGAAAAAGTTACTGTAATCTAGCATGGACAATGTATCTAAAAGTATACTTTGATTTAGTGTAACTCTTATTGTTTTATATATTTTTGGCCTATTAGTCTGGCTGTCAACCTGTATACATGATAATTAACTTTATAAGGACTTATAAATAAATGAATTGGATGCTGGGAAAAAGAGGAGGCTGGAGGAGAAGGGGGAAGAACTGAGATGTGTTCTGTACATGTACCAGTTCCCCACAATGAGTGTATTACAAACATGCAACAATAAATAAATACATAGTGGTTAATGGATTTTTAAAAGGTGGCTCAGAAGCTGGCTCAGAACTAAGTTCTGGGGCTTAACAGCGGGTAGAGTAGATCTCATCATGGAAATGAACAAGGAGACATTCTGTTCCCCTTATTTAAAGCCCAGGCAAGCTTGAAATTTTCCAGAAAAGAATTTTTGCCAAGAAATTAATAGGCAAAAATACAAAGCCTAGAAACAAGTGGCCTAAGTGCTATTCAACAGCTGTGTTGTTGTTAAGAAAGAAGAGAGCGTGAGCAAAAGCTAGAGAGAGAGAGAGACTTAAACTTAAGCCTAACGTAAACTTGGTTTAGGATAACAACTTACAGGAACACCAGTTCCCAACCACCGCTGTATGCCTTTATACAAATCCTACCCACAGCACCTATTTCCAGTGTGTGGATTTGTCCTTTGACTATCAACCTTATGCACGCCGCTTCTCACTCTGCAAAGTGCTACACTGGAAGGAAAGCAGTGTGTCTTATGATAATTTTAAGGGGACCACAAATAGCTTTTATGCTAATTTTGTGTACTGATTTCAATGAACATTAGGAAAAACTGTAACTATCACATTAAATCTTAGCACACAACAGATGTATGAAGTTCTTGTTTAAAATATATTCAAATTTAAAAATAAAGAAGAAATTATGAGCATGGCAAAAAGTCGCGAGTGTTGTACCTGGATGAGCAGTTTAGGAAATGCTGAAAATGTTCAAACAACGGCCTTCAAGGCTAATGGGTTTACCAGAAAGTCCAACCCTGATCCTTCCACTCCACCTACCACAAAATAAATACACCTTCTCCTTCTCTGTTCATCCCTCTCCTACACAGGGCACCTTGGGGAAGGAAGTCTGAGCTGTGAGGCGAGTATGGTTGGCCTTTGCCAACTATTTGCCTGCTGCCACTGTGTTTCAGGAATGGCAGAGCATGGCTTTTCAATTCAGCAGCATCCCTGGCTGACAAGCACTGACCTGTTCACACACAGTTCATCCAAACTCAAGGCTCGAGATGCTTCTCAATGACTGCGAGGAGCCTCACTTCTACTGGAACTCTCCTTCCTCTTCCCTTCTAATCTGGTACAACTAACTTTCATAATCCAGTTTCCTTTCCCATTCTTTTGTCTTACTCTACATAACTCAGATAATAAAACATTTCTAAGTTTTTACTCAATGGCTATAGTACAGCCGCTGTGTTACTTACTACAAGATAATTCAAATACCAATTGTATTGCCTCTGTGCCTGTATGCCCCACATAGATCTCCAAAGTCTAAGTCAGGCTTTATACCTAAACCAAATCAGATGAGATACAATTACCTTAAGTGTATCTGCACAATGCCATAATAAGCCCGAAACTATTTTGCTTTCATTCTGATTCCATTAATCCACTTCAGCTATTGCTGGCACACAGAGGAACTTTGTTTCTATGAGCCTAGATTTTTTTCATATATTTGATCTTTTACTTTATAATAACTTAAATGTAGCAAAGGAGTATTATTTGTGCCATAATAGAATAAATTTCAAAGAAGAACTAAAGCCTTAATCTCCAAGTCCTAAGCCAAGATTCTTTCCCTTAACCTAACTTTTAATAATATTCAATAATGTTAGAAGTTCCACTTGGTCATCTTTACATAAAGAAACCATAGAAAGAGTGTGTTGAAAAGGAAAGACCTGAACACTAAACAATTGGATTTTAAAAATGATGGGAGAATTTTAAATCACCAGGGACTGTTTATAGAATGAAACTCAGGGTAATACAAAGGTTCTTTCAGTCCCTTGGGATTTGGAAAATACAGAAACTGTAAGGGTGGAAGAGAAAAATCACCCTGTAGAAAGTAATACATTCTCAAATTAAGATGGATTAAAAGTCTTCTTCCATGGCAGACCAAAAAAGCACAACCTAATGAGCATGGAGCCCAGTTCCACTGTCTGCTGGCTTTGATAAACTGACTTCATTCTCAGAGCTCCGTATCTATCCATACAATGGTGCCTCCGTCACGGGGTGATCAACACACGATACGCTTAAGCTTAGACCTCGCGTGGACTCAGAGCTCAATACATATTTATTTTTAAGAAAAAGAAGCTTCAGACCTGTAAAATTATATAAACCCATCCATAAAATATTGTATTTGAAAGAAACCAAATCTTTATACTTTATAGGCAAGGTTTAAGGACCCGAGATACTAAACAACCAGGAAAAGACCACACTGCTTGTTAGGTGAAAGTGGAAAGCAGCGCTCTCCGGACCCTCAGCACATCACTCATAGCAAACTCAACGAGCAAAGGAAAGGACATGAGCCCTGAAATTTTTCAAGTACGTGGTGGGGGCTTTGCCCTAAAGAAAAGAATAACAGATAAATACACTATTACCTGACTTTGAGGCTTTCCAAAGCTAGTATTGCTTGTTTTGTTTTGTTTTTTTTCAAAACAAAGTTTCCATTATGTATTCCAGGTTGGCCTTAAATTCACTGTGTAGCCCAGGCTGGTCTTGAATTCACAGCAATCCTCCTACCCCAGCCTCCTGAGTACTGGAATTATAGGCACGTGCCACCATACCCAGCAAGACTAGTAATTCTTTTTGTTGTTCTTGTTTTTTGGTACCAGGAATCAAACTCAGGATCTTGTGCTTGCCAGATGCCGGAGCTATATCCCCAGCCCCTAAAATAGATTTTCTTTTCTTTTTTTTCCTAAGGCTAATAGTTCTTAGTGTACAAAATGTGACTGCTTCTCACTGTACAGAGTCTCTGGCTGGGAGGGTATTTCCCAGTACATTTATGCTATGGGAGGGGTGTGTGAATGGTCAGGAGCTACTAGCTGCCCTACTAACCTGAGGGCCAGGCCCAGTTCTGGCTCAGTCAGCGTCATCAGTGAATGAGTTGATCATTTAGGGAAATGACATGTTACTTATTAATCGCTCTCCCCCATATAGGTAAACCAGAATGTCAGCATATTCATTTACCATAAATACAACTATTAAACAACTGGGAATCTTTTCCAGCTTCACAGGAAACCAACACAGGAAGGAAAATTAGGTATCTGTCCAGTGAACCAGGAAAAAATCAGAACAAAACAAGAGGGAGGGCTGTGTGCTCAAGTTCACTCCATCTGTGAAGACTGCTACCTTCACTGCCCAGAAAGGAGGCTTGCACAGCCCACATCTGCCAGGTGCCCTTGATCCCTGGAGAAAGTTGGGTAATGGGACTATACTTACACTTACGAAAGTGGAGTAAAATGTATGTTCCCACAGTTCCTGCCTCCATTCCCCCAAGCTCAGCCCAAATTCAGTCACTTGGTTTGCCCAAACCAACAAATGGGCCAGTGGTTAGTCACATGCTTAGGACTGGTGAAGACATCCTCCACTGATGTCTTGTTTTTATTATGGCTGAAGAGCTCCTACCCATGAATGCCTCAAAACAGGCAGAGTAGAGATCACTGTCTCGATATTACACCCAGCTCCCTGTGAAACATGCTTGCTTTTACCTCCGTTGTTAGGGCTCTGATAAAGTTATCAGCCAATTGCAATGCCCTAAGAGTGCTAACGTACCAGATGGGGCCACATATTTCTTTCTCCGATCCATTTTAGGCTTCTGGCCTCTGAAAAACCCATTTCCTACTATCTGGCAACATTTTGGTACAGTCTCATTTACATGTACTATTTTACATGGTTTCTACACATTTTAATTAACAGAATATGTATTTAAATTTCTGTTTACTTTTTCAGTTTTATTAGATGCATAATTAAAACTGAAATGAGTTTTAATTTAAAAATTTCCATTAAAACAATCCTTATGACTTTGGTAAAATTTTTTAGTGAAATAAACCTAACGTTACTCTTCTGTGTGTCAAATCCTAAGAAAACAAATGTTTTTGGTACTATACGATCATTCTCTAAAATTGCAGTCCCTGGTGTATAAAGTCCGTGGATTCAGACAAATAGACAAACTTAAAAAATGACAGCTCTTAAAGCAAAACAAAGTTCCTTTTATTAGGAGATTATTGCTTCCTTTTTTCTGGGTGAAATGAAAAGTATATCCCAAAAAGGTCATTTCCAAACAAATATTCACACTATGATGGCACTTGGAACCCTTTAGAATTTACATATACTATTACGGGAGTGATTGTATCCAAGTCCATACAGCAAAGCCATGCTATGGGTAATAATGGTATTTACTACCTGTACAGACAACATCAGAGAAACTTCAAGTTGGGTTCGAAGTGCAACTCTGTATAATAAAGAACCTTTCTAGCATTGTCCCTGGAAGGTTTCCGTAACATCTTCTCACAACCGAATTTTCTTTCCTACACTGACCATGGCTACCGTAATTTTATATGACTTTCCTAAATGAAAAGAATAATTCATCTCAATTATGTTCAAAATAGCCACAAAGATATTCTACCGTCAAATCTGAACACCCCATCCCCCACTCGCCAGAGCCTGGCAGAGTAATTCAGTGGTTAACAAACTGAATGCATAATTTAGTAGCAAAGGTTTGTCTGGTACATAGGAGCACAAAGCTCAGAACCATTAAAGCCCAGCTTTTGAAAGAGTGGCTGCCATTTAAATCTAGAAGGCAAGTGAGACCTGTATCATTTGTATGGCAAAGAGGAAACAGGGCAGAGTTGAGTGTGTAGTCACTGGTGGGACTACCAGGGTAGCTGCTTAAAAAGGACTAAAGAAAAATGAAACGGTTATTCGTTCTGAGAGAAGCTACAGGTCAATTTCAGTGTACCTAGCAGGCTAACAGCTGAACATCTTCTGACTAGTATTTATTTTAATTAGTTTTTCTTAATGATGCCTACGAATATACTATCTTAAAGCATTTTTACACTTTTTTATTCTTATAATTCTCAGATTGTTAATTTTGAATATAATTAAATGTATATCTTGTGTTTTGAGTCTAAAAAGTAATAATCCAGGTATTTTACGCTTTTCATTGCATTTTTGTCCAGAATTGAAGTATCAATTATCCATGTTTGGTAATTTCTTACAAAGATCAATTGTCCTACCATGTACTGAGCAGCTATTAAGTCCAACAACTATGCTTGGCATCCAAGACACAAAGTGAAGAAGAAAAATGATTCCTTCCCTAAAGAATGATGGGATAAAAATAGAAAAAAACCTGGTGTTTCTGAGGTTTTGTAAAACTGCAATAGTTTTACTTCTAGCTAGCAGTAAACATGAATAAGCAATTTATTTAACCTATTGTTCCTGGTCCCAGAAGAAAATTCACAGCCTTTTTTTCAAAATTCCTCTAAAGGGTAAGTAGCCCAAGACTTCCTGGGAAGGGCAAAGGCAACTACAGCTTTCTCAGCAACAGCTCACCAAGTAAACACACGTGTGGTTATTACTGGCTGAAAAACCCTGAAGCACAGAAAAAAAGAGATGAATTAATAAAGACTGAAGCCAACAGCTAATCTCAACCTTAAACAGTTTCAAATAACAGTTTAACCAAACCATGAAATGCTCATGAAGAAAAGTGGAGTAGAAGTTTTCTTCCTGCTGTAGACTGATGAAAGCAGACAGGTGTCAGGTGAGAGAGATGGTATGGTAGTTGCAGAGGCCTGTCCACCACTGCAGACTTTGTACAAACTGTGTAAACCTGTATCTTCATTTAAAAGGAGATTCAAATGCTATTTGTTTCATAGACTTGTTGGGCGATAAACACCTATAAAGTGTTTGCCACTCCACGGCTAAGCGTGTTTTTAATGCTAGTTACGATCCACCTCTGAACGTGACTAGTGGTTGAAGGCATAGGTGGTTTGAATCCTAGTGCTGCCACGTTTTGTTCTATGCTTGTATTGTCTCCCTATAAACTGGAAAAAACAACAGTACCTTCCTCATAGGACTTCTGTGAAGCTTAATTTAGCTAATATATTTGAAGTGGTAAGAGGGCATCTAGGATTTAGAAAGTGCTCGATAAATACCACAACTTCCGAGTCCAACTAAGAGGAAATCACTATGACCCCAGGAGGAAGAACTCATGAAACGTATTCTGACTTTATTCCCAAAATAGGTACCATGCATTATGTACTGAAAATTTTGCAATCTCTTCAACAGCCTAAAACTACCAAAATTTTCACAAATACTGAAACATGTGACGCCACGAGGTTTCTCCTTTCTGCGCAACTGCACGCACATAGCATCTGGGCTACTTGTTCCAAGTGAGTGAGTTCACTTGAGGCAGAAAGAAGCTTCAGATCTAACACTATTTTTTTACCAACCAAAGTTTATAAAGCTCAACGATAACACCAACAGTCAGTAAAACATCTTACATGCAGAAACATCAGCCTTGATGAAACTAAATGGATATTACTTCTGAACTTAAATATTACTTTCAGTCTGATGTTTAACACAAACTCATTTTCCATTTCCCACAAATTAATATATGTGAATTTTCAGTTGGTAATGTGGTTCTTTCACTCTGTGGACAGCACTGTCTTTAATTCTGTATCATCAACTCTCTCCCCTTGAGTTTCGGATGTGTAACTTTTTTCTCCCCAGTTGTCATGGTTCATTTTATGTGTAGACTTGACTGAGCTGGGAGTACAGGGATATGTAGTCAAATGTTATTTCTGGCAGTGTTGTGGGGAGGTTTCCCGAAAAGATTAGTATTTCAATTGGTAAAGTGAACAAAGCAGACTGCCGTTAGTGGGCGTCCTCCAATACTCTTGCAGCCTGAGCAAAGGCAGAGAACTCCCTCTCTGCCTGCCTGCTTCAGCCAGGGTTCTGCTCTCCGTCAAGCACTGGTTCGAACATCACCAGCGCTCCTGCGCCTTCAGACTCCAGTGGGAACCGCACCAGCCAACATGCAGAAGGCACATGGTGAGGCTTCTATGCCTCCATAACTGCCAAAGCCCTGAAGACTTTGCTTCTAGACAAGACGGGGCAGGAGGGGAGACAGGCGCGGTTGGCTCTGTTTCTCTGGAGAATCCTGACTAATACACTAAAGCTACTCAGGCCAAAGCCTCTTTCAAAAACCCATTAGAAAAACCCAGGGGGCCTTTCATGCTGCACACACTCCGAACTTCTCACTACCTACCATTCGCGGTGAGCAAAAAACACAGCGGATGTTTAACACTTTTATTGCCATTATTCCACTTTACAGTCCTCCTGCTCGCTTTGAACATGCATATCTCTTCATTCTTGCCACATTCTGAAGCTGTGTTAGTGCTTTTGAGGAGTGTATTTAATTGTGCTGTTGTGTCTGCATCGATTCAGAAGACTGACCTTTCGTGGTCATTTTGATTTGGGGGAAGAGCCGGAAGTTGCATGTGCCAGATCCAGTGAATAAGGCGCCAGGGGACACAGCATAGTGGTTTAGGAGCCTGCCTTTGTTGGATGGCACTCAGAAGCAGCATTCAGCATATATTTCAGCACACTTTATAAAGACACTCATGAAAAGGAATTCCAGAACTACTTTGAAAAGTGCTAAGAATACAGGATAAGTGTTTAAAGTGAGAGGAAGTATTTTAAGGGGGACTAACGGCAATTATCTCACCGTAATAAATTTTATTTAAACATTCAGCATACTTTTTCTGTTACACCTTATATTGTACAGCATTTTGCCTCTTCTCTGACACTTTGAGGATTTAATTACAATACCATATTCTCCTACTTCACCTAGTAATTCTAAGGCAAATTCTTTTTTTGCTTCTTTCCCAGAAAGCAGTCATTGCTTTTACTGTGCAAAGCACGATTGTTTTGCTACCATATTTAACCCCTGAAGTCATTTTATAGGATAGTTTTATCCTAAGCAGATAAGTAAAGTAAGATTAAGAATGGTAAAGTAATATCCATTTTTGCTTAGTGAGAGACCAGGTTTGTTTTTGACTTTAGGTCTGCCTGATGTCAGAGTCAAGAATTTCACCACTCTGCTTTGCTAGCGGGCTTACTAGGCACATCCTCCAGGGTCCCACCCTGGGATTTCTCACAGTGTCTGGCTGTGTAGCTTACCCTGGAGGGCTTCTGACTATGTATCTTCCACATTCATTCCCACGTTCTTCCATATAGCTTGGTGCTTAAGGTATTCATCTTACATCTAAAGTTCACTAACTTCTTCACCATATTTTCTAAAACTGAAGTCATCTTTAATTCCTCCCTATCCTTTTTCTTCTACTTCCAATTTTCCCACTAAAACATGCTTTTTCCTCCTAAGTAACATTACTCTGCATTTTTAGAAGAGATGCCTGACTGAGACTTTGTTCTAGGATTCAACATCAACTCCCAGCTCTCTTCTTGTTGGCCTCTTCCCTAAACCTAGCCAATACTACACACAGTGGACCCCTGAAATTTGTGGGTATTATGTTCCTAGAGTACCTAAGTATTGTGAAAAGCCAAGAATTTCAGAAATGGTTAGAGAAATGCTTATAAACACCTATTTTATATTTTAAACCCTAAATATACCATGTCTCCTGCAGTTATGTAATTGAAATTAATACTGTATTAATAAAGCCTTAGAAGGTGCAGGGCATTTTGGCAGCACCTTAGAGCTTTAAGAAGAACAAAACTAAGAACACTGGAGATAGCTACATGTGGTACAGCAACCTGTTATGAAGCAGGATGCTGGTACATCGGCCCTAGATGGGTTACAGGACAGCAGCCAATCAGCAACAAGGAGAACTGAATAATGCTCTCAGATTGGCTACTTGCAAACCTCCCACCAAAGAAAAACAACTGCTGATATAGTCATGAAATTTCAGGGGTATCCACGAGTAATTATTAGGTTCTAAGGAAAAATCCATGAATAGCTGAGACTGCAAACACTGAACTGCAATCTCACTGGGGTATACTGTATACCTGAGGATCCATTCTTCTGGCCTTTTAGCCTAGTAATTGCAAAATTCTGTGAGTGTCATAATATCATCAATTACAGATTTTCAGGGGGAAGTACTGTAAAACATGTCTAACCTCTCTTATGTGATCTCCTCTGGTTCATTCATTTATTAAATTAGCTAGACCCTTTTAGAAATGATGCGTATTTTGGATTTGGCCTCATACTTAGGATCTGGCCCTTACAAGCTATTCCCTAAGAAGTCTATTCTTGCTAGAATAGGCGCTATCATGCTATGCCATGCTGAATAACATTAACTCAGTAGGCCTGAGTTATTCAAACCATGTGTATCCTCAATAGAATCCTATCTTCAAGGATGCTCAGGGGACTGATCCTTTACCAGCTCTTGGGAGATGAACTATGAGTTGTTTATTTGGTATACCTCAGGCTTTGGGTCAAGGGGAATTAGTTTGAAGAGGTATTTATAGTGACATCATGTCTTATGATTAACTGTTCTCTGTTTTGGGGGAACTAGAGACTGAGCTGCTAAAATCAGCCACTCTGGTGCTGCACACCTGTGTGACTGCGCTCCAGTGGGTGTCCTACACTCCCAGGAGGAAGTGAAGTCCTGGGCAGCAGCCCTTTGCATGCACAGTCATGCACTGTGCTCGGCACACTGCTCCAGGAGAGAACACCTGGAAGCCCAGAGCCTGGTTTCCCCCTTTGGTGTTTTCATCTGCATCCTGTGGCTATAATAAACTATAACTACGATTATAACAAATTCTGTGAGTCCCTCTAGTAAATCACTGAGCCCGGGATCTTGAGGAACCCAGAACCCCTACGTCCATGTCCTTTTAATGAAACCTGTATCTAAATCTCAATCCCCGCTAGTTAGGAGTATAATGCTTTGTCCCATTAGGAAAATAAATCACAATTTGCATTCACCAAAATTTTCTCTTTATTCAATTTGTGCCATTTTTCTCTGACTCTTTCCCAGTAAAACAACTCTGTTCAAGAATGCTGCTATTGAAGCAAAGGACACAGCATGTAAGAAAGAAACTTACATGTTTCTTTCAAAGCTTTAGAAATTGTCTAAAAATGTAACATTAGATGTTAAGCAAAAGCTTAAGGGAAATTCATGAGAAAGTAATTTACACCTGAGACTTCAGTTAATTTGATTAAAATGAAAATTGTGTTTATTGACTGAGTACATGCAGAGTGACACTTTTATCATTGGACATGCTCTTTTTCACTCATATTCAAGCATTCCTCCATTTTTTCAGTGTTCAAATAATCATCAATAATAAAATGTACCTTTGGGGGGATGATCTTTTATTCTTGAAACATTGTTTGTCTTGACGTAGGTCTCATTATGTAGTTCAGGCTAGCGTTGAATTCACTTATGTAGCCCCTGTTAGCCTTGAACTCTGGAAATCCTCTTGCCTTAGCCTCCCAAGTACTGGGATTACAGGCATGTACTACCACACCTGGCTTGAAACACTTTTATATGCAGCTTTTCTGATCTTCATTTTTGTCTTACAGATCATAGTACTTTTGCTTCAAAATCATTGTGTATTTTCCAAGTGTCTTCTTTGAATCATCACCAAACTCAGAACACCACAAACTTGGTTTGTAAAACAGTGATGCATACTTGTAATTAGTCCAGAGATGCAAGCACTGCAGTCTCAAGTCTTCCTGTCTCAGTTACTGGCAAACAATCCTACCAGGAATTCAGGCCCAAACCCCTTCCCTTTCCATTCCTCCCTACTTTCTTTGAATATCTAAATCGTCAGCAAATTCTGATTTTTCCCCCAAGCTCATCAATATTCACACCACTCTAATGACCTATGCCACACCATGACTTCTCTCCAAACCAGTCTCCCTGCCTTCTGTCGTACTTCCCAAGGCTGTTTTCAACATACAAGCCAAAGTGATCCTGGCCAATCCTAACACAGATCATAAATGCTCTTCTTATGCCCTCCAAGGGTTTCCCACATCATTAAAAGCAAGTACCATGTCCCTGCTGAGATCTGCCCACCACTGCATGGTCTGGCCTGTTACCTGCTTTCGCATCCTGCCTGTTGTTCTCCATCTTCTCCTCCCTCCCTCTCTCTTTCCCCTTTCAGAGAAGCTTAGAGAGAAGCCGGACACACAAAAGAAGTAAGTGAACGTGCAGAGAGGAAAAATAAAGACTCAGAGGGAGTTAAAGAATGTGGTAGGCGGTCATCACAAGCATGTAATTTAAATAAGGTGATTGCTGCTGGGTTCACTGAGAAAGTAGTATCTGAGCAAATCCTTACTGCGGGAAACGGCCAACAGGAAGCTCTCTGCAGCAAGCGCTCCAGGAGGAAAGAGCCAGTGCAGAGGCACTAAAAGAGTCATACCTCATGGGTACCGAAACAGCAAGGAGACTAGTGGGGCTAAAATGGGAGAGAGCCTAGCACTTAGGAAACTTTCAGAAAATAACTTATTGAAGATGTAGTGCTTTACATACTCCAAGATAATTATATAGCTCCATAAATATAGTTACATAAAAATAAAAATCACTATGTACCGAGAGAAACCACTTGGAGGCAAAGTGTCCTATATACTATGTGACCCCGTAGGGCTCTGGAATGTCCATTCGAGTTTACAGAGAGCCGCAGTGTTCCCTGAGTCAGCCCAGGCGCCTGTGGCTCTCTTTACCCCACCTCTCCAGGGGCCCAGTGCACCCAAGTCCACAGTCTACTTCCTGAATGTCCTGTCTTGTTTCCTGACACTCCACAGACAGTTCTCCGGTCCATCTTGCATAGAATTAGGCATTCCATCACTCTTCCTCAAGGCGAGCAATGTCCGCTGATCTGCTAGGGGACAGGGTGCTAAGACTTACATTTACTGTTCTTTTTTGAAGTTGAAAAAGATTCCCTTTCTGAGTCCATTTCTAACTATATTTCCAAGGACACTTACTGTTATTTAATGTTTTGGTATAGAACTTTATTACTGTTATTATTTGCAAGCTTTAAAAAATACTTCTATACTGCTAATTTTTTCATCAGGAGTCCCTCTATTATTTCTATATCCTGCAGACATATTCCAAATCAGTTTTATAATGCCCACATCAACAGACTAAAGGAAAGATTAATGATAATCAGCAAGGTTCCCCCCCTAATTACTTCTTTTGATCAAACCTGATGAGCTATTTTGCTCATGCTGCAGAAAGCTCTCTTTTTGTACTTACTTTTTAAACTTTCTTCTCATTTCTTGTCCCACATGGATGTGGGGCCTCGCTGACTATTTCTGAGGTAACTCCTAAGTTAAAGGGAGGGATGACCCTTAGGATCCTTTCAAAATACAGATTTTGGAAAGTAACTGATTCTTTTGGGGACACCTATCCTCTGGTTGTGCTCTCCCATGGAGCACAATGCTCACAAGCAAGAGGGAGCCTCTTCAGTCCCTGTGGACATCTTAATTCTCCACAGACTCTTAAGAGTGACTCTTTCAGCACTTTCACAATCTGAAATCTGTTTTTTTTGAATCCCCACAATTTCCGTTGCTTTGGGAATATTTCTAACTTGCCCAGTGACTTAAGGAAACACAACCATGTTTGTCTGCTTACCTCGATCTCTACTGTAAGTCTGGGTGGCACCAATTCTGCCTCACAGACAGCTGTGCATAACTATTTGCTGCTTTCCCTTCTGGATCTTTAATGAAATTCATACCATTGATGTTTACCAGTTTTGTCTCTTTCCAAAAGTAGTCTGTTCTTTCTTTATCGTCCATACATTGGGAAAACAATGTATCATCTATGCTCAGAGAGAAAACTGAAAAGACCAAGTACATGCATAATGTCTTTAAATTTATTTTAATATCCTTATCTGCAATACCAAATAGAAAGAAGTCAAGAGTGACAACACAGGAAAGAAAACACAAAGGTCAAAGACACTTCTTCACAAAATGGAGAATACAGCAATGTTCCAAGACCTCTGTGGCATGTCCATGCTGTGGCACAGGGCCAGACAAACAGGTGATAAAACGGCCAGGAATATCTCATTCACCGACCATCAAATAAACCTACCGACTCCTCCTCTATTTTATAATCCTTTGGCATACCATGACCATAGAATGACAGACTTCAAAGGTCTGAATTGTAGTTTACAATAGGATGTATTTCCCAACCCCTCCAAATTCCTATGTTGAAGTCCTAACCTTCAATACCTTCAACTGTGACCTTATGTGGAAACAGGGTGGTTGCAGGTGTTACTGACATGGGATCATGCAAGAGTACCATGGGCCTCCAACCTAGCAGGTCTGTTGTCTTTACATAAAAGGACACGTGAGAGAGACACATACACGGAGAGACATCACATCTACCAAAAGCTTGGGAAGGGGCTGGAGCTGCAACTCTGTGGGACAGTGCTTGATTAGCATGTGGGAGGCCCTGGGTTTAACTTCTACTACCATCAAGAAAGAAAAAAAAAAAACATGAGGAAAGGAAGGGAAGAGATTCTCCCTCACAGCCTCAGAAGAAACTAGCTTTCCAAAGCCTTGATTTTAGAGTTTCACTGTGAGATAATACATTTCTGTTGTTTAAGCCACCCAATTATTTGTTATGGTTATAGTGTTAGGCCTACAATTTTCACATTTCTAAAGTAGAAGTTGTAATCACTATTATAGCTATACCAACACACAACAAGCATACACAGCATCTACATTTATGTGCAATACATTGAACCCCCCACCATAATACAGAACTAATAGCACCTCCTTTTTCACAGCTCAAGAAACTGTGGCATACACCAACTGAATTATTTGTGCAAGCCAGCTTTTCCATTGATGGACAAAATCCTGCATTTGCAACCAAAAAGAGGGATTTAACTGGTTTATGGTATCAAAGATTTCAGCCCATGGCTGGGTGGCTCTCAGGAAAACGTAACTGCGAAGTGTCTAGCAGAGCAAAGCTGCTTAGTTCATGGCAGCTGGGAAGCAGAGCTGGAGAAAGGAGCGGGGACAAGAGCACACTTTCAGGTCACACTGCCAGTAGCCCACCTCTTCCAACCACATCCACCACCTAAAGCACATTCAGCTATGGACACGCCAATGGATTCATCCTGTAGTGTCCTCGGATGATCCAATCACCTTCCAAAAGCCCCACAAACATCTGAGGGACATTTTAGATCTAAACCATAATATCATCCAAGGTCAAATACAAAGTAAAGGAGTTAATATATAAACCCACATGTAAGTCTGACCAATGCGACCCATGAGGTAACTACTTTTGCAAACTATAAAGTTCCTTTCAAATTCAAGAAGTCACCATCCTATCACTTCCCTACTAAAAGGCTATTGTTCCCCTCAGGAAAATGAACTCCTCTCCCTGCTGTGGGTTTATCCAATCTAGCTCTTGCCTATCTTTTCAATCTTATCATTCCCTTCCTCTATCCACAAATTGTCCCTTCAGACATAGCTTTGCATCCTTGCTTAAGCACAACTCCCATCCCTGTTCTTTATTCTCAATGCTACTCTTCTTAGGGGATTTCATCTCTGTATCTGTTCTACATCCAACCTGGCACTCTTCGCATTGAAAGAACACAATTTCTTCAAGGAATCTTTCCCTGTCCAAATCCATTCATTCGTCATCTTCCTGTGAACCCACATATGCGTTGCTCAGTATTATTTGACAATTCCAGAATGATGCCAGCGAAGAAGGTGTTTACATCATCTTATACAATCATAGAAGAAATAAAGGATTTGCAGACCAGTAAAATAAAAATAAGTAACTCTGAATAAGGACAAAGTTATGTTGGAACTCACAGAAGAAAATGAAGGAAGATGAACTGAGAATGCAGTATCTGAATTGGGCCTTAACCTTCTGGAAGACAAGATAGGTAACTCTTGAAGTCATAGGCATAGGCAAGGACTTCGGAACAGAACCCCAGTTGCACAACAAATAGTTCAGGAATCAACAAATAAGATCATAGCAAATTAAAAAGTGTGCACACAGCAAAAGAAATAACAGAGTGAAAAGACAAACTACAGAATGGGAAAAAAATTGCCAGAGATTCCTCAAATAGAAGACTAATATCTAGAATATACAAAGAACTCAAAAAAAAACCCTCAAAATAAAACTCATTCAAAAAATGGTCTAGCGAAATGAAGACATATCACAGAAGTGCAAATAGTCAATAAGTGTATCAGACAGGGAGAGGGGGAAGATGGCGACCGGGTGAGCAGCAAGGGAGCGAACCTCCTTAATAAACACCACCAGCTCGAGACAGACTTGGTGAGCGTGAATGCCGGAACCTCGGCTGGGAAGTTTAAACTGGGCGTATTTCTCTGAGATGCCGGGGGAGATGTGGTAGGGCGGACCAGGCTGCCGGGGCGAGACGTGGGAAAGTCCC
>PVLD010025623.1:0-23432 GCA_004027595.1 Dinomys branickii
TGGGACTTTCCCACGTCTCGCCCCAGCAGCCTGGTCCGCCCTACCACATCTCCCCCGGCATCTCAGAGAAATACGCCCAGTTTAAACTTCCCAGCCGAGGTTCCGGCATTCACGCTCACCAAGTCTGTCTCGAGCTGGTGGTGTTTATTAAGGAGGTTTGCTCCCTTGCTGCTCACCCGGTCGCCATCTTCCCCGGATCCCAATAATGTCTTTCTTAAAGTCTTCAGCTTTTTTCTCTTCCATTTTCCCCTGCCTATCAGACAGACAGACAGACAGACAGACACACAGACACAGACACACACACACACACACACACAATCACACACACACACTCTGCAGGATACTATGTGTCTCAAGAGATGCTCTATTTTAAAAAATAAGACATTATTATTGATATGACAACACATAAGCAAGAACATTCACCACTAAACAATTATAACAGGATCCAAATAAAGTGTTAATTACTCATATGTAGAAAGTATCTTATATAAGGAAATAACCAAACTACGAAAAAATCTATAATTTAGCATAAATACTCTCCTGAATCTATGAGAAGTAAAGACAGGCTGATGCAGTGGATGAGTCTTTCTTGCTTTTCTAATACAGAGATATTCAAGATAATTCTAATTAAAAAGGGAACCAATTTAGAAAGACAGAGGAACTTCTTGGTGTCAGTGAATGGAGTGGGATTCATCCCTGGTATACAAGTACAGTTCAACATATGTAAATCAGTAAACATAAACGCACTACAGCACTAGAGGACAAAAACTAGATGAGGATTTTAATAGATGCAGAAAAAGCATTTAATAAAATTAAGCATCCTTCTTGTTACAAATGCTAACCTAATTAGATATGGAAAGATCATGAAATAGTAATGAGCACATATCCTAAATCCATAGTGCACATTATATAAAATGAGGGAAAGCGAAAAGCATTTATTCTAAATCTAGGACAAGATAGGACAAAGATGCTCCACTTGTAACACTTTTACTCAACAAATTCCTGAAACCCCCTCTACAGAGCAACAAGGCAAGAGAAAAAAATAAATTACATTAAAATTGTAAAAGAAGAAATGAAAATTGTTGTTTATAGATCGTCTTATTAAAATTTTTATTACGGTATGTTTGTAATACATACTTATTACAGTCATCTAGACCGAATGGCACATATTACATCATCCTTTTTATTGCCCGTTTCCTACCAGACCCCGCCCTCTCTTCCTTCTCCAGGTCCACGTCCCTTCTCTACAGCTACCTCCCTGATTCCCACCATCTCTCTTTATGTTGCTCTCTAAATTATGTATATTTTGGATCTCTCACGTTAGATAAACTTCTGTGTCTGAGTTGCTTTACTCAGTATCATAGAAACCCCAGCTATGCGTGGTGATAAATGCCTGTAATTCCAACACTCTTAGCAGTGAGGAAGGAGGACTAAAAGTTCAGGCCTATGCTGTGGAATTTAGTGACTTAGTGACGCCGTCTCAAAATTTTAAAAGTAAGTAAAATAAGGTTGGGGCTGTAGCTCAGTGTGAAGGCCTTGAGCTCAATCCCCTACACAAGCAAAACCAAATACAAAAACAAGTAACGAAAAAGCTATTGAGTAGAGTATAAAAATCAGTAGTATTGCAACATGAAATACTGACCTGTCAAACTGTCTGAAACAGGAATCAAGAAATAATTCTAATTACAACAGCTACTTGCTTAATTCAACTGAAGAGGTAAAATATCTCTTTGAGAATCATAAAATATACATGAAAGAAACTGAAGAAAACAAAAATAGAAACACATTTATATATATGGATTGGAATAATAAAACGTTAAAACATACACATTAACCAAAGTATTCTACAGAATAAAATCCCTATCAAAATGTCACTTTTCATAGAACTGAGAAAAGTCCTAAAGTTTATATGAACTTCATACACACACACACACAAAGCAAATAACAAAGCTATCAAGAGCAGACGAAAAAAAAGGAACAGGAGGCATCAAACCACCTGACTTCAAACTATGAGGAAATTGTGGGATCAGGTGAAGCACAATGGCTCAGATGTGAGTATTGTCAACAGAGAGGGAGAAGAGAGCATACTTTCAAGGATGCAAATACAAAAGGATCTGGTAATTGAATAGGAGAGAAAGAGGAGTCTGCAAATCCTATCATTTGTCAAGATGGGGAAGGGCCAGTTTTGCTTATGTTATTCTGAGTTACTGATGAATCATTCTGGTAAAGAGAGGTCTTCCATGTAATTTGGTTGCGGGTCGGGATTCAAGAAAAGGATCTTAAAAGATGTAGCTGTAATTAACCATACATAGTAACTGAAGACACAGGAGTGGATAAAATCAATATGGAGCACGTACAGTAGAAGACAAGAGTGTTAAGAAGGTAAGGAAGAAAGGAAAAGAAGGAAAGGAAAAGGAAGGGAAGAAAGGAAGAAGGGAAGGAGGGAGGGAAGCACAAAAGATGGAGAACAGAAAGAGAATGAATTTGTACAAACAAGTGCACAGTGTCAACCTCAAATGTTAAATATCATGCAGTATATAATAATTGGTATGAAAAACATAATGGAAAACTATCACTGATACCTTTTTTAAACCCATCATATATATATATATATATATATATATATATATATGTCCTTAACTGTTTATCTCTCAAGTCTATATTGTCTAAAAAGTTTTGCTCAAATATATTTTTCTCAATTCTTCATCAAATCAGAAAATTTCTATTACAGGGCTGATTAGAAAATACCGTGTATGTTTAAATATGTATTTCCATTAATCCCCCTCACTGTCATCACACTTATCCCATTCTGCTTACCAATTTCTCAAGCGGTTCTGAAGTTCTTTCATTAGTGTCTGTATGGGGTGTGATAAAAAACGTGGTGGATGCTGCTGTTAATTGTCATCCAAAAGAAAGGCAGGCTCAAAAAATCACTACGATGTGTCCTCCACCACCTTAGTTACTGGATTTGGCACTGTGTGACTTCTGACTCTTCCCTAAATTAAAACAACCTTCAAAGGAAACAGTTCGAATCAGTCCAGGACATTGACGCAGCCACAACAGTGCAACAATGCAACGGGTAAGTGCAGTCATAGCAAGTGTGAGTATTTTGAGGAGAGTTAATGTCAATGTGCCTTTAATTACATTTTTATAGCTTAAAACAAGTTTATCTTTGTTGCATCAGAAAAATATAGTTCAATTATGTGTTGTCATTCATATAAAATAGATTCCATTCTCCACTGAAATTTTCTTTCATATACCACTTGTTCAACTATTACTGTAATTATTGGTTCTTAACTGCGTTTAGCATATAGGATACAGCCAAGTGTTTAGTAATATTTCGTTCAAGAGTCATGTTACTAATATAAAAGACAAACAAAAAATCTTCAGTAATTGAAGCTAATGTCATAAAGAAAACAAAATTGAAAAAGCCTCAATTTTGCATTCACTAGTCTTTGTTAATTTATGCTACAGTCTTTATTTACAAGTCCTAAGCTTCCCCGTATTTTTGCCTGTCTCTAATAACCACTATTCTAGGCTCTACTTTTGTGAGGTCATGTATTGTTTGTACATTTGTGCTTGACTTGTTTCATTTTTTTTTTCCTCCAGCCCCAACCATGCTTTTGCAAATCATGGGATTTTATTCTTTTTCATGTCCAAGCACTATTCCACTGTTTATATATGCCACATTTCTGTTATGTTTGCCTACATATGAGCTATTCAATAAGAGGAATAAATTCTGGTGTTCCACGGCACAGAAAGGTAAGGATAATTAACAATAATAGATTTTCTATTTCAAAATAGGTAGATGAGAGCTTCTGCATGTACTCCTCACAAAGAAATGACACAAGCTTAATGCACTGCATATGCCAACTAGAGAGTTGGTCATTACCCAATGTATACATGAATCAACACATCACACTGTACCTAATGAATATGTAAAACTATTACGTGCCAAATCAAAATATAAAAATATTTAAAATAAGTACACCGGGGCTGGGGATATAGCTCAGTGGAATAAGTGCTTGCCTAGCAAGTGCAGGGTCCTGAGTTCGATCCCCAGTACCGCAAAAAAAAAAAAAAAAAAAAAAAAAAAAAACCCAATAAAATAAGTACACCAAAATACCATCTCATAAAGGAATACTGCATGAGATCCACCTGACAATATCACCTACCATTTGAGCCACAAGTTATGCTACTGATAAGTTGCTCTGCAATACTCACAGCAGGCAAAATTTTCTGTTTTTGCTTCGAAGAGCACTGTATATCTGATGATCCCGTGGTACTACACCTGAGTGTAGATGACTCTACATTTTAATTACAGCACGGTATCTATTTAATGTTTTAAACATCTATAGATTTACTTTTAAAAGTTTTTGCACATTAGCCAATAAAATTGTCTTTCACAGAAACTTTAAAGGGCGAATTATAATTTTTAAGGAGAAGATTCAAAGTGGCATTTTAATGTGAGTTTTATGGCCTATTTTTTTCTATTATTCTTCTGAGTCTAGTTCACAAAAACTTAGCAATATCTTTTCAAGTTTCACAAATGCTGAAAAAGCAGACTTTTCTCCCTATAGATTGGGGTGAAGAGGACTCTCAGTATGGGGGTTGTGGACAGTACCAAAGAGAAGACACATTAGAAATAACTATACTAATGACCATACTAACTCCCACAGACTCATAACTCGTCATTCACATCTGATTCCACGTCACTCATGGTCATAGTGCCAAAAGGAATGCATCAGGTTCCAAATACTATGTCCATCAGCAAAACGTTATGAAAGAAAAATTAGTTATATATTTGTAAGGAAAACTACAGGCTGTACTTGTGGATTGGTAGAAAATTCTTGGGATAAATAGCAATCTTATGATTTCAGTGTCAAAAACTCTAGCACAGGAAAACACTACCAACTTCATTCCATAGCAGACTTCTTCTAGCAATATTAGTAGTGGCAAACCTGTAACGACATTAGGTGAACTCGCATTATCTTTCATTTCTTATTTATCAAACCCTTGATCACTACTAGGTAAAAAATTACAAGTCCATCTAAAGTGCTACCCTTAAAACCTGATGTAATTTTATACAGTTCAAAAAAAATTCAAGAGTTATGTCCCAAAATATTTTACCAAAGGACTTTTAGAAATTATTTTATGCTTTCCACTGTTCTTTAGGTGAGAAGAAACACTTTAAAAACAGAAAAATATACACTACTTTAAAATGCATTTTAATCCTCTAATCTTAAAATCATATTTTTATTTTTAATTAAATACATGAATCAAATTTATAATGTGATTGGACACATAATACCATATTTGGTAAATATTCTTGAAAAGTCATAGAATATAGTTGTTACATTAATGAACATGACACCCAACTTTACAAAGTTACAATGTACCAATAATGTCTTGCTTCATTCTGCCATTAAAAGCAAGTTCTATTTTAATGGGAGGGAAGGCTTTCATTTGTAATAAACTATTTGATGCAAAACCAACCACACCAAAAATATTTCAATAAATGTTTTAAAGATATTTCATTTCATTTCTTATAATGAAATTGGACTATTTCATTTCCAATAATGCTGTCTTCCTGCACACAGAATGTGAAAAGCCTTTTTTATTAGCTGGGCTATTCTGCATTAAAATCCTGAGTTTTTAAGACATACTATAAAAATAAGGGAAATGTACATATTTATACATGTGGAATATTTACTATATATGTATGTTTATTTAAAAACAATGTATAAACATAAGACAAATTAGATTAACATATACGACTTACACATAAGATGAGACAATGTATTAATATAGACCAATGAATTCTCTAGATTTCATTTTCTCTATTACCCTCAAAATATACAATTAAATATTTTTTAAAAGGAAAAGAAAAAAATGTTTCATTTTGGAAATGTTGTTATAGTTCTTTATTCAAAGTTAAAGGCTTCAACTGCAACCAGCTAGCTGGGTCATTAATGTATTTAAATCTGTCTAGGCCTGACTATAATTTTTCCCGTTGTTAGTCTCTGATGTCATTATTACTTTCAAAGATCTAAAATTGTTCCATTGAAACTGTTTTCATGGTGTTCAACATGTTATGGGCATGTTATTAAAGTACTCAGGCTAGACTGACTATGTTTTCATTGCTGTTAGTATTGTTTTTGATAACTCATAGGTATAGCATAACCCAGCTTATACATACACCGTAATTTTACAATATAACATCATTTTTTTGATAAGTACAAATGTTCTAAAGGCAATGTTTTAACACGGGAGTGTGGATACTTCAAGTGGCTCAAAACATTTGGCTTTTAGCATTTGGCTTCAAAACAACATTGGCAATAGTGCAGCAAATCCTAATTCAGAGTTGTGCTGCCCAGGGCATGTCTTGCCCTTTGACTTTTATAAGAGAAAATATTTCATTTCCAGTAATACTGTCTTTTTCCTGGACACAGAATGTGAAATGCCTTTTTTATCACCTGGGCTATTCTGCACTAAAATCCTGACTTTTTATTGTTCCTATTCTTGTAGAGATGTTTCATTTATTTTCTAATTATTTTTAATTTCTCTTTGCATTTTATTCAAATTTACTCTAATTTTTCTTTTATTGCTTCAGGATGTCTCCTCTTTGGGCAAGAAGTGACCAGGATTTTTATCTTTATATTTTATGGAACATCAATTCGTTTCTCACTTTTGGATCCCTGTACCTTAACAGGGAACAGAATGTACTTTATTGCCAAAAATGTTCCTAAAACATCTCCCACCTGCATTCAGACTTTATTGCATATTTCTCCAAATTTCTTTTCCACACTTAGTTCATTAATTTTGTAATATAACATTTATATAAAACAAATGTTCCTAGGCACACCAAAGACAAAGAATAAATAAGATACTCACTTGTTCTCTTAATTTTCTATGGGTCTAATGTCAATATTGAGACCATTTCAATTTCTGTTGTTAAATCTGTAACTTTTTATTTTCACTGTATGTTTGGCATGCATACTTACTGATTGAAGAACTAAAATAGCGATAAGGCATGCACTAAATACCTGAAGGAAGACCACATCAGATAATTCTGTTTACTAAATCCCAGAAAATTCTCATCTGCATTTGTTTAAAATCTTGTGATTTTACTTGGTACATAATCATTTTATTTTTTGCATAAAATATAAGCCTTGAATATGATCATAAGTTATATTTTCAACAAAGTAGGCTCAAAATCCACATAAGATTTTTTTCCTGTCAGTAAGGACAGATTTAAACTGTTATCTAAATGGATAATGGTAACCAAAGCACTGGGAAAATAGATTTTTTTGTGACAGGACTTAGAAAATATTTAATCATGGAAGGTGAAATAAAACAGCAAACTGCTCAAATCCAAACTAACTGTAATTTGACTACAGCTACAAAAGACAGAAATCAAACAATTTGGAGGGGAGAAAAGTTATCACTACATTAAAATTGTCAAGCAACTTCTAAACTAGATCAATTCCCTTCATAATATTCTCAGAACAAAATGTTCTCTAAGAGCATATCTGATATGCAGAGCCAAAAAATGGAAAACATTCGCTACCAATTTACTGCAGTCACCCATAAACTATTACAAGAACATTATGTATCAGGGTTCAAGCCAGGAAGCTATTAAAGCAAACTGCCCTGGTGTCTTTTCATTTTACTTCAATGTTACTGAAGCATTAATAAGTCTCCAGGGAATTGTAGTTGTATCAAAATGATCTTATCATGTAATCAATTTTCTTGAATTCTAAATCTTTTGAGATGAACTCTGTTTCTTTCTGTTTTTGCTTGGTCAATGTCACTCCACTTTCACAAATGCCATCATTTTTGTCTGTCTGGTCCAAATCATGCTTTCATCTTGGAAATATATCAATCTAAGTGGTGTTAATTGCCATAGTCAGTAAATGCCAAGACATCCAGCACTCTTGGCCCCACTATCACTTTATGTGCTTCTGCTCATGTGGAGATCAAAGAACAAAAGATGCTTAATATTATTTTGAAAAAAAAAACAATGTCCCACATATATACAAATACAAATATAAATACAAATATAAATATTTTGGTTTATTTTTTAAACTTTATTTGAGATCATAAATAATTCTGCTGAAATCACTTTATAGTCTTTAATTTTTACTTCTTAAAATGTTTCTAACTTAATGTATTGTTTCTTATGTAACGAACAGCAATGATATTCCTGATAAACAGGATTAACCCTATATGATCTAATATTTCTAACATAGCAATAACTATTTTTCCTTTGATGTCATAAACTCTAGGCAACTGAGGAACACTTCAAACTACTATAAAATAGAAGAAAAAAGTACATGTAAACTTTATAAAAAGTATCAGTCCTAGTAATTTTCCCGGATACAAATCAGCATTGCTTAAATTTTTAATTGAAACTTCTAGAGAAAAATCAAATGTCCTTAGGCATCAATGAGATCAAATTTGGAAAAATTCGCTGAACTAAACATTTAAATGAACTAGGTATCTTGCCAGAAGAAAACTAATTGCAATCTATACCATTATATAAAAGTAAATACTGATGTATTTTGTGATTATTTAGGATACACATATGTATATGTATATGTATGTGTGTGTGGACAGACATGTTAAGCAGATAGAGAGATATCTTCTTCATTTGGAGTCTGGAGACCTATGAGATATGTTTCCTATCATCACAACTATATCTCCCAATTTTAGCACAACTTCTGTAACACAGAATTTATTCACCACATATTTGTTAAGAAATTACAAATTGATAGTAATACAAACACAGTAATATGCATACAATTTTTAAATTTCCTAACATGAAAGACATATGGAAAAGCACTAATGATATCATATTCCTATACTCCTTTACACAGCTCAATATACATCTCTGTGATACATTATATTTCTATTTCTTGACCTACCATGATGAAAATTTACACCTTAAACTAATTTGCAAAATAATTTTTCTTAAATATATTTATTGACAATTCAAGCCCAAATAACTAATTACTTATCACATAGTAATGAAACAGTATATCTATTTCTGCACAAACCATACCTTATTTCTATTTCAACTTATCTTTATTAGGAGATCTAGAATACCTCTACTTTATGTTTCTTGTATAACTCCCCTATGCAATTATTCACATTCCAATCAAACTTACATTAAAATAATAAGCAATGATTTCTACCTGCAGTTGTGTATAGGGCATCTGAGACCCATCACACAGCAGGTAAGCTAATATGGCTACAGCGAGAATTTATCTCCATTCCTTCTGTGTTGTTTCTTCATAACAGAACAAGAGATGATGTCATTTAAACAACTGATAAGTTTTCATTGAGACATTTCCCTCCCCTCTGGCTCTTATAATATGACAGCAACTTTATAAATGTATTCTTTAGGTAACACAATAAACAATAAAGTGCTTGTTTTATCTTGTTGTGTTTTGCCAGAATCTTTGATATGATGCTTAGGCCAACATTTTAATGATAAAAAATTGCGATGAAAGACAAAACTACAAAAGACACTGAGGATAACATATTATGTTCATAAATACTTCAGTTTTAGAAGTTATCTTCTATGTCAAATACTGGTGTGTAAACTTTATAACACCACTATCTTGATTCACTTACACACTTACAAAGAGTAGCCTGGAAAATTATAATTCATAGAAGAATGTCAATAAATATTCATTGAATGTAACTAATTTGAATAATACTCCAGTAATAAAAATGTACAATAAAACAGGAAATACACAAGAGATCAATTTAAGAAGATAATTTAAGAAGAAAAAATACAAATAGTATAACAGAAAATGGTGAAAGGATATGGAAATACAACTCACAGAAAAATATATAAATACCAAAGAATACATGAAAAAACTTTCAGTCATATATACACATATACTATTTTTCTTTATCCGGTTAAAAAACTTTTAAAGAATTAAGTCATATCTAGCATCAGTGAACATACAGGCGACATATAACACATATTGTACTTGGCGGGAGAGTACATTTCTGTAGGGCAGTTTAGAATGAACTCCAAATATCTAAATGTAGGGTAAATTCTACTAGGATAACTTTGCATTAGAGATATTACTAACTTAACATCTGCTTTCTATTCATTCATGTGTCATTTAACAACAGGGATATGATATCAGAAGTGTATCATTAGATGATTTTTGTCACTGTGTAAACACCATAGAGCATACTACACCAACCAACATGGTACAGGTTGGTCACTCCATGTGGCTTCCCAATGCAAGGAAGAGGCAAAATAATATAAGACATATGAGACTGATAGCATAATTTGCCTCACCATCATAATAGAAATTATTTTCATGTAAGTGAAAGGAATAAACTCTAAAACAATGATTAAAAGTACAGCATAGTAATTATGTAAACCAGTAACAATCATTTATTATCATTATCAAGTAATCTGTGCTATACATAACTGTAAAAATAGGTGCAATGCTTTTATATCACTGGAATTTTAGTAGGTCTGTTTAAACCAACACCACCACAAACACATGAGAAAGGCATTGTGCTAAGATATTGTGATGGCTACTTCAGTGGGTGATGGAAATTTGACTCCACATTTCCCATATATGTGGTCCACTGTTGACGGAAACTTCTTATTTAGCTCATGATTATAATTTTATGCCTTGATTTATCTCCTACACCCCCCAAAAACTATTTGTATTAGTTGTTTCTATACCAAGAGAATAGAAGAAAGTCACAGAAGTGAATTTAATTTTAGTTCATGTTGCTTCTTTAGCTTTTCCATCAGGCAGTCATCTTCCTTCTCGAGGGCTAATTCTTTACGTGGAATATGAATGCCTGGAAATTTCTAAAATGTTCAAGAACACTTTCACTTCCTAAACACTGCTACAGAACTGTCCTTTGTTTTTCACCTTTTTACTTCTCATCAGCAAAATTTTTATGATTATTTTCTAGTATCAGTGGAATACTGATGAAACATTCCATCTAACAGAGACACTCATTTTCTTCTTTCTCTGCCTTTAAGCCCCAGCACAGAGATTTAAAGGTGAATTTTAGGAGAATAAAGGAAATGATTTGAACTGAAAGCTCTTCCAAACTATCATGGTGAATGATGATGCCATGAAGAGAGAGAGGAACAAGAGGAGAAACCTAACATTTTGGAGTGAAGACTAAAAACTGTAGTTGGAGACATGCTAAGCTTCAAGGTGCCTTTGGGGAATTCAATAGTGATCTATATGTATATGTCTGAAGAGATACACAGGTGTTGAAAAAGGTACTGGATCCACAGATCTGGAAGTCATCAAAATGTATTTCCCAGTTGAAATGAAAGATGTGAATGTAGTAACCCAAGAATACATACGAATGATTGGGGCACATGGAACCTTGTGCAAGCATATTCTAAGAAGAAAATGCTAAGAAATAAGCAAGAAAAAGGTACATATAGCCAATAAAAACAACACTAAGTGAATGTTTAAGAAGCATTTTTTTGACCAGTTTATTGTAAGTTAGGAAAGTTCTAAAGTATAATTGTATTCAAAACAAATACAATGCCTTTGTTAAATTTTCTCTAGCACTTTTGGAGGTTATGGAAGGAAAATAGCAAGTGTAAGTCCAACATGGAAATTTAGTGACTTAGCAAGTAGCTCAGAACAAAGGCCTTGGGCTAATCCACAGTGTCATTTTTTTAAAATTCCCTTTTCTTTCTTTCTCTGTCTTTTTCTTTGTCATTTGATCTCAAAATATTGTACTGCCTCCATTCAAAATTGGTAGACATTGTTACATGACGAACTATATATATAAAAGGATTATTTCTAGAGTAAGTTAGAGTCATAAATGATATTTCATTTGACTTGATCAATAAAACTGAAGTGTTTTCAGAACTACCAAGAACATAATAAAATCAATGAATTTCAAATTTTACTTAAAATATTCCACTATCATGAAAATATAGTGATAACTAAGAGAACAGAATAGACACAATGAGAAATGAAAACAATATGAAAATACCTTGCAGAACAAAATGCAGATACTTCAATTCTCATCATCAAGTTTACTAAAGTTCTAAAAGGAACACTTTCGGTATTGCAATATGTACTGGCTTGTATCTACATGGCGCCCCACCCAAGCCTCATGCAGTCAGAGGTAGAGGTTTTCAGACACGACTAGATGTCAGGTATGTGATGCTGGGATCAAGGATGCCAGGCTGGGATTAACTTATAGTACAATGCTCAGATAAAGGAAGTGAGTGCTACCCACCGTAATACCTGAAATAAAATATAAAAGACAGAAAGAAGGCTGCTGTTGTTGCTGCTTGTTGCTTGTTGCTTTTAGTTTGCTGCTTACTGCCATGTCACCCTGTTTTCTGCCTGCTATCAAATCTTCTTGTTTGTGATGCCCCTCCGCCATGGGACCCTGCCTGGGACCCAGACAACTATCAACGGAAGCCTTCTCAAACTGTGAGCCAAACAAACCTTTTCTCCTTTACCTTTGGGTGTCCCAGTGATGAGAAAAGTAACTAAGACAGTATAAATTCAGAGCAAATGCTACTTTGAGTTTTTAAAGAAGAATCAAGTTAAACTGATAAAATTCCAAATGAATGTAAGGGAATTAATATGAAAATATAGAAGACAATAGAAAGCTGGAATGTACTAACACCTAAACCTCTAAATATAAATATCAGGCTGTCAAACTAGAATTAGATCACTGCCTTGAAGGGCAGTACTTAGTTCTTTCCAATGATACTGAAGACATGTCTTAGGAATAGTTGGGACCTAAGGTACTCATACTTCCAAGATACTATGATGTTACAATTCCTTCAGAGTCTTTGCTACAACACAGGCCACAATGACATTGAAGGTTGACCAAGCAGAAAGATGATGTTTTCCAAGAAAGGAATAATGTTGAATTGTGGGGAAAGTAATGGCAACATTTCACATATTTTTAAATTTCCTAAAAACAAAAATACCAAAACTTTTAAGGAATGGGCATTGTTAAGTAGATAAGTATTACGACTAGAACTGATACAGGACCATTATGATAGCATCAATCACAAATGCTTCATTCATTCATCCAACAAATATTTGCTCATGTCCTGCACTACCGGACAGTGTCTGCCCTTACCAAGATTATAGTATAATCCAAGGAAAAGGTGAGGAATGAGTAATAAACAACAATAAAAATAGTTAACTGCAAATTAAGATGATCCTCTGGCATAATGAACAGAGGCCTGGGCAAAGGAAAGGGCCATAATTTTAAGCGGTGATATTTTAGTTGAGACTTCATGGAGCTTGACAGGGAATGTTATGGATGGAGTCTTCAAAGAAGAAAAGCATTTGACAATGTCTAGAAATAAAAAGGGTATAGATATGGCTGGAATGCAATGAACTAAGAAAAGAATGGATTTAAGTGAGAATGAAATTAGAGAGACAGCTTATAAAAGTTTTCTCTAAGTGAAAAGGACAGCCACTAAAGAATGCTATGGCCCAAGACAACAACCTTCTGCACAGTTGGTGAGGAGGCCTCCTATGGCCAAGGACAGAGATTTTAGTGATGCCCATCAAGAAGTCAGCAGTGTAGACAGAAGGCAGGACAGAGGTTTGATAGTTACATCCTGAATTTTCTTGGTAATTCTACTCTTTCTTAGGCCTTCATTCATTTTCTACAAACCAAGGTTAACTATAATAATGCAAAGATCTTTAGAGCATTATGTGAGATGAGGCATGGTAAGTACCTGACAGAAGGTAGGTTGCAGTCAGTCTCATTTCTTCACAAGTTAATTTAGTAGAAACAATGTCCACACCAAGTTTAATATAATGATAGGAACAAAATATATTCAGGAACAAAACATCTATTGTCTGGTTTTAAAACACTGCCTGAGATAAGAAAGAAAAACTTGTATGTTTGATTCATAAAATACTTTAATTATTAAAAAGTTAGACAAATACTAACCTACTGCCTGATACACAAAAACTCAAGAACTACATAATTCTATTCAAATTCATTTCAAGTACATTGTATCAAATCTTTTAAATGAGAGAGAGAAAAGAATTAAAAACCAGTTCTTTATGGTAATGACTTTCCCTTGAGCTAGGACGACTGGTTCACATGTACTGACTACCACTTCCTCTATCTGGTCCTCCTTCACACAGACACAGACATGGCACACACCCGCACATGTGTGTGCATGTGCGCACATACACACACACAGCTCTCAGAAATCCTGTTTAACATTTGAAAAATAATAGCTGTCAAAGAGAAGGATAAGTAAATAAACTGCACGCACTGTATGTAAGTGAAAATTCTCCAAATTCTTTAAAAAGATATGCTAATACTTAAAATCAAAACAGATAAATGTGACCACTGAAAGCCAAGTATCTCTTGCCAGAGATTTAGAGCAACTTTCCATGAAAATAAGGAAAAAGAAATCCATTTCACAAACATAAGTGTGTCCCTCAGTTGAACAAATAGTTTATATTTAAATGTAAAATCAAAAGTAAAACTGAGTGAGAATACACGGAAAGTTCATCTCCGGGTAATGCAGGGAATGGCACCCAAGGCAGGGGACTGAAGCACATAAAGGACCCTCTTGCTTTTGTCTTTCCTGTGTACATGTACAAAACTAAACAAACACAAACCAGACACAAGGAAACAGAAACCGTAGGGTTATTAAATTGCAGAAAGTTGTTTCTGAAGCTGGCACTGGAGTCCCCAAATGGCTATGGTGTAATGAAGCCTATGAACTTCTTTCATATGAAATACCACAGCCACTGTTAATTTCCTATTACCTTGTCTGAAATTCTGTATGGCTTTCTTTGTTTTAGTGTTGTTCTGTTGATGTCTGTGTGGTTGTCAATTTGTTTTGGTTTTTTTCTCTTTAAAATGAAAAAATCAAAGTAACTTTTTTAAAAAGTGTAAAATCCGTGTTCATGTCCTATATAAATACGTTGTCCTGAAACTGCAAAGATTATATGTAAAGCATTTTTCATCATTTTAACAGTAGTATTGATCTTATATATTTGCACTCCTCACTCTTTTTTGATATAATTTTATGTTAAGTACTATACTTTTTGGTTTTTACTTTTCTTTTTATTAGTATATGTTGGGAACACATAATGATTACATTCCTTGCATGCTATTGGTACGTGTATGTAACACATCTTCATTCTTTCTTCAGCTCTTTCTCCTCCCCTCCCTGCTCTTTCCTCACGTCCACCTCTTGAATGCCTTTTCCATTTGAGAAAGATTTATCTCCCTATTTCCTTTCTATCTTGTATTTTGCTCTGCATTTATATTTTGGGTTTCTCACATAGCAGGAACTATGCTATATTTAAGTTTATGTGTCTGATGTATTTCACTTAACATTAGGTTCTCAAAGTGCATTCATTTTCCTAAAATTTACTCATAGCAGAATAGGATGCCATTGTGTGTAAATACTACATTTGCTTTATATATTCATTACAGACATTGGGCTGCTTACAGCTTTATATTTTATGAATTGTGCAGCTGCATGCATGCATCAGTGTAATATGACATCTTTACCTCTTTGGGGAAGATACCTAAATGGGGAATAGCTGGGTCAAGTAAAATTTCTAGTTTAGTTTTTTGAATAATCTCCGCACTGAATTCCATAGGAGTTGTACTACTTTACATACTCGCCAATAATATAGGAGGGTTGCTTTTTTCCAGCGACCTCATCACCATTTAATATTACTTGAGTTCTTGGTGATAACCATTCTTTCTGGGCTAAGATGGAATCTTAGTGTTGTTTTAATTTGCATTTCTTTCTTAACATTTCTTTCTGGATTCACTGGCCATTTACATTTCTTTTTCTAAGAAGTATCTATTCATTTCACTTGCCCTCCTCCCTCTTTTCAAGACAAAATGTGCAAGCTGTAAAGACAGATGACCTAAAGTGGTATTTCATTTTGAGCAACAGCACGGAGTTGTTTCTTGGCAACCTAAGGAAAGACTGCACACATAAGCAGGCCTACCCGACCCTAGGCACTTATGACAATATACAGAAAGTCCCTAGCTTATGAACATACAACTTGCAAACAGAAGCAAGAGGAAAAGTAGCAGTGACACGGATGGTATGGTTAGGAAAAACAAACCAACAACCATGGAAACAAAAGTGAAAAATATCTGGCAGATTAGACTAAGAGGAAAAGATGGCCAATATTGTTCAACCATCTTCCACCTACATTCCGTCCTCCAGTTAATCTCTTCTTATCAGTCACCCAATCCCTATGTGCCAGCTGGACTGCTGTATTTTACCCTAGCTAATTGTAAAAGTAAAACCAGTTTATTTATAGTATTTTTCTCTGTGTTAGGTATTTTATGCTTTGCATTGTATATCTGTAAGCCTCACTTTTTCAGACTTATGAACAAATCCAACTTAACAACGTTCTCCTGGAATGGAACTCTGCTGTAAGTTGGGGACTTACTTATATCCAAATTATGCAGAAAGAACAAACGTTTGCATAGATTACTTGAAAACTATCAGAGCTCATAGCCATTCTCCTGACAGTGGCAATAGCTATAAGCACGGATTTAAAAATTTTATAGAAAACCTTAACACTATGGCACTGTCAACACAACAATGAAGAAATAATATTGATTGATAGTTTTTGACTTTGTCAGTACAACAATGGAGAAAAATATCAGTAGATCCACGTTAAAAGTTTTCTAGAGGTTTTTAAAATACATATTGATTTCAAAAAGGTTGTTTATATTGTTGAAATGAGAAATTTAAGCAACCTAATTATTCACAATATATAAAGTTCAGCTACCTATTTATCTTTAATGCCATTAGACAGGCAATGTTCAAAAAGGATAAAAAAACATGAAATGTGATGTTTGAAAACATTTCTTAGACAACCCCAAACTTGAATAAACCCCTACACTATAAAATTTTCAGCAGTTACTTAATCTTTTTGTATTTTCATTTTTTAGATGTCTTTGCTTTCACAAGTTCCTTGTACTCTTGGAAGATTTATGCACGGCTGTTCCTCCTTCTACTGTTTTGAATCTAGCACTATACCACTGGTAGACTTAGAGGGAAAACAATGCAAAAGAATGATATTAACCAGCACTTCCAAGCATAGCATTCTTCAATCATATAAATTCAATTAGGATTTTAATGGTTCTCGGGTGTAGCTCTTTGTCAAATTGAATATTAGGTATCTAGTAATTTGAAGAGAAATGTATTTTGCTGTATATGTTTTAAAGAAAAGCAATCATCCGTATTTGATACCCTATTTGCTAAGTATGCTACATAGGCTAATCTGAAGGGCATGAAATGTTTGTCAGCTCCTCCTGTCTTCCAGGGCTGCATCAGAAGGCTACTCTTGGATGAAGACAAATTTGGTCAAGGGAAGAGAAAAGGAATTTATAGTGTAAGTCTTTAGGCTCTCTCTTTTTCTCCCTTGCAGTAAACCTAAACTACTAGATTTCATTTTTCCTTTATTTATTCAATAAATGTTTACTGATCATTAACTATGTGCCAGGAACTATGGTCAGAGTACTATTAATAAAGAGATGAGGTATGGAAAAGCTCTCCAACAAGGTGGAAAGGCAGGAAGGCAACTGCAGTGTGCTGTGAATAAAACCCGATTGCTTTCCTCCACGTACACCTGCTCCTCGGAACGCTTTGCTTTGGCCTTGGACCTTCCCGGTACCTATAACCTTTCTCTCTATGCTTCCCACAAAGCTTATCTGCCAGTGAATCCCATTTGCCCTACAGTAGACCACTTAGATATCCTCGGAGAAGAAAGAAATCTCGCAAAATAACTCATGACAGACAGTAAAAAAATAAAACACGTATGTCGGGTTGCTCTTGCATTTTAAAAGTCACTGCATTTGAAAAGAACACATCGCTAATGTGTAGAGTTTCCAGAATTACAGAGTAGGCGATCAGTGAAGAAATTTTAGAAAGGTCTTTCTTATCTACATCAATCACAACAGAGAGGGGTTAACTATCCCACATAAAATTGTCCCTTATATGCCTTGATGTTACATTATAATTATGTTTTGAAAACAGCACAGCATCTTATATACCTGTGCTGTGGATTAAACCCAGAACCTTTACACTAAACTACATTCTAGGGGATTTTCTTTGTTACTTTGGGACAGGGTCTCTGCGCCATTGAATCACCCACGTAGGGCTGGAACTGGCAATTCTCTTTCCTCGACCTCCCCCAGTGCTGGTGCCACCACACCCGGCTACACACTGAACTGAATTACCATTACTAAAGCAGGGATTATACTGATTTAAGATTATAATGTTCGCCTTACTCTTAGGTTAAGTTATTCTGAAGTTACTGCAGATGCACAAAATAACGAGGAATCATTTTCTACTTTGAAAAGCATGATTCCCATGATTACAGTAATAAAATATAATTGGAAATATTTATTTATATCAAGAAAATAAGTCATGGGATCACAATTTTTTTCTATTGAGGAAAAGATTATTTAATATAATACCTTTAGAAAAGAATTAGCATCTGTTGACCTGGCTTTCCTCCCTTTCAAAGTCAGGTAAGTTGAAATAAACTCCGCTTGTATTTATATACTTGATACATATGTAAACAATTTGCATAAATATTTCCCAACTTATCAATCACATGAAACTTCATAGATTCTACACTATAATTAGAATGGTTGCATGAAGAAAAATAGTTCCTTTTCCATTTCTGTTTCCAGTACTAAAACCAATGCCAGCTCAAATTGATGGCTTAAACAAAATATAGCTAGCTGTCTTTATAAATTGAAGATCAGATGAAGAGAAAGTCACACTGAAGTATAGGGATGCTGTCAAATCAAAGATATATCTAAATTTCTGGAGATATTTAAAGAGAGATACAAGTGGATTAAAAATGAGCAGTTTTTACAAATTCCAGTGAACTGCAGAAAACTTATTAAATAACTAACATTTATATTTAGGGCCCAGGCAACAAGTTTAAGAGAAAAATGGAGAAAACTGAAGTAAGTTAAACAAGGTCCATTTCAACAATCATTACTTACAAGAATTTTACCTCACTCATCTTCTGCAAGTCTGTGCCTGTTTACAGTACTGCACTTACTGCTAGCATGACCCAAATTACACCTAGCAGCTGGAAATCAATTCATCTACACTATAAAACACACTGATGGTTTCAATGGGATAAATCCCAGATCCCATCTCACCAAAACTTTCCTGAAATTAATTACTCCTCTTACATCTTTAAAATCCACTTTCTTCACCTAGAAAAGAGTAAGAATCACATTAAAGAGTTATTATGATAAGCCTGGCATGGTGGTGCACAACTGTAATCCCAGCATTTGGGAGGCTGAGACAGGAGGATCATTGCAAGTTCAAGACCAGCCTGAGCTGCTAGTAAGATCTCATATCAAAAAGACCAAAAAAAAAAAAAAAAAAAAAAAGAGTTATTATGATCATCAGGTAGATTCAGTGCATATCCCAGTTTCCATTGTTTACCAACCCACTATTGATTTCCTACTGGAGTCCAACACTTCTGCCTAAATACTTGGCTCTGTAATCTTCTAAAGCATCTGGGAATTTGATCTATCAGTTATCACTTCTCCATTCTTATCTTCAATGTTTTCTCTACTGGCTCCTTATTTTCAAAAATATGCAAATAACCTTCATCTTCTTATAAATCAAGCCCTGCTCCTCCTGGCTCTCTGCCTCCCTTTAGCAATAACTCGCTCCTTTCCAACATTATTGAATGATTAAATAACCAAAAACCAGTTTTTATTCTTCTATACAAAAATGTGATTAAGGAAAATAGAGAATAAAATGGCAACAGCAATACAAAACAGTCCTTTGTCAAACCCAGGCATTTATTCCTAGGGATAACACAGTTACATAAACTGGAATCATCACCAAAAGTTTAGAAGCTTCATATTTCCACTTTTTATGGCATTATTTATAAAAATTTTATTGAAATATTATTTCATTAACTGCTTACTATCTTATTCTAAAAAGAAATATAATTTTTCGATGCCTACATTTAGATATTTGGGTTCTTACAAAATTATCTGCTACTAAAAATAGTTTCCATTAACATCCTTGGACATGATAAAGCTTTGTAAATCATTCTAAGTATTTCTATAAATACACCAAATGTTGAAGTCACTGACTAAAAATAAGCAATACAAACAGATTTTATCCTTGACTCAAGCTAGAAAGTCTTTGTTCTTTTTCTAAGGAAAATTTGGCCATTTACATTTATATTCCAAATATCGTGTTACTGATGGAATGTGTAAAAAAGAAAATGAATGGTTCTTCATTACTTGGCCCTTCCTTTCAACATGTTCTCTGTTAATGTCTTCACTTCACACAAAGTTAGCAACGACCCGTGTATATATGACTACCAAATCTCTCTGGATTTAGCCTCTTCCCTGAGCTTCAAAATCCTTTGTCTAAAGTTTGTTCATGATATGTCATTTTGTGTCATGAATATACACATTAGATTACCAGTGAAAAGGTAAACTATTCTTACACCTCAAATACTCTGAAAGTATAACCTAGTGAACTGCATCTCAGTACAACCATATCTGAATCACACTACTGTAAAACTGAGGTCTATACTAAACTATATTTTCTCCTGTAGACATATATAGCCAAATCATGAAGAGCCAATAATAATTTCAGAAATTATAGTAACTATGGCAATCATGGTAATGTATTATTGGAGTCCTTGATTCTAATGTTCTTTTAAAATCTTTTCTTCATGTTGGTAATAGAGAGATATATTTAAAATATAAATTGCAACATGCTGCCCTTCTCCCTTAGAACACTTAACAGAGAAATGTATGAATTTAGAAATATATTCAGTATTACCTGGAAGTTAAGCTAAATAAAACCAATACTGGAAATTTTAATCAAGTAGTAAGAAAGAGAACGCATAAATATACAAAATAAACAGCAAAAGGCATAAATGTTCAGAATATATTAAAATATGTGAAAATGATACAAATACTAATATAACCGAAATTTCAAAGAAAGGCATGGCATTTGAAGTAAACACAAATTTTCAAAATACACTCTAATGGAAAATTTTAATACACAATAACTTAAAAATTTCATTGCAAAACATTTTGATGAACATAATTTTACTTTTTATTTTAAAAATTGATAAAACAAGGCTGGGGATATAGCTCAGTGGCATAAGCGCATGCTTGGCAATTGCAAGGTCCTGTGTTCGATCTCCAGTACCACCAAAAAAAAAAGAAAAAATTGAAAAAACTAACAAAACAATGAAGACAAAAACTAAACAACAACACAAACGATACATGACTTCAAAACAAAATGATAGGAATTAACAGTCGTTGCTACGTTACATACTGTTACCTTCAACGCAGTTGCTCAGTCCACCAGACATAAAAATGTAAGATTGATCAAACAAAGACAGTAAGAAGTAATAATAACAATAACAAAACAGCATTGGCAATGATGCAGAGCTTCACCATACAAAATGGTAGGGGTTCAGCAATGCTTTTTGTGCTGCATATTGTCATTTTCAGATCAGTCATTCTTTTTTTTTTTTTTTTTTTTCCCCGGGACCGGGGATCGAACTCAGGGCCCTAGGGCTCAGCGGCAAGCACTTAGCCCACTGAGCTGTACCTCCAGCCCAGATCAGTCATTCTGATTACCCAATTCAAGTGTGCAAAATTTGTCAAGAAAAAAGAACATTTTAAGCATCAACTATTTCTTTCAATAAATCAGACATCAGCAATACACCTATTCCAGCTATACTTACATATACATACAAATTTCATTTTTCATTAAAAAAATAACAAAAATGAATACATAAGCAAAACAGCATGGAGAACAATAAAAATGATACAGAATTTCAAAACATGGTGATAGGATATTACCAGAGGTTGCTATATTATGTCATGTTCAAAATGGTTGCACATATAACCAGATATAGACATGCAAGATTGATCAACCAATTACACGTTCACAGTTCCTTTCCATAAATCAACAGATATTAGTAGTATAATTATCCTAGCTATCCTGTGTACACATACACATATTTTTTCCCTCTTCCTTCTTTCTTTTTCCTCTCCCCTCCTTCATCCCAGTTGCTCCTTCCTATTTGAACAGTTTCTTTTCCCTTTCACAGTATCTATTACACCTTTCAGATTTGATTTACTCTTTCAGGTTCTTCTACTAGGGAGGAAATACAATGTTTACAGATGTGCATCTCATTTATTTTACTAATGAATATGGTCTCTAGTTGCATCCATGTATCTATAAAAGACTCGACTTTACTTTACAGCTGAGTAATACTCTATTTTATAAAAATACATATTTTTATCCATTCCTCAGTTGATGAACATGGTTGTTTGAACATTTAGCTACTACAAATAGTGCTGATGTAAATATGGGTGCACATATATTGCTGTGGTATGATGTTTTTTATGAACATAATTGTAAAGGTGCATCTCTTTAAATTTTACTTTAAAAAATTTGACAGAAAACATTATGTATTTGCCCTATACAATAATGTTTTGAAGTATATATACTGCTCATAAGTAAACAGCAAACAGGATGAGGGGAAGGAGAAAAGGAAGAAAGGGATAATTATGTGTGAATGTATATGCAGGAGAGCTAACATAGTTGTACTACTGACTTAGGTCACTTTATTGTAGGGAACAGGTAATGATTAGTTGTTTGATCAGTCTTGCACGTCTGTATTTGTTTTTTGGACATACACTTCGAAGTTATCAATATGTAATACAACCACCATTGTTAATTCCCTGCCACCTTGTCCGTAATTCAGTTTTGATTGTACTACTCCTGTGATACTATGTAAGTGGCTGCTTGTTAATATGTTTTTGGTCTTTTAATATAAAAAATAAAGTATATATACATGTGGAATGGCTAAAACTAGCTACTTAACATCATTACTATGAGAGTACTTTAACACCTACTGTTTTAGCATTTGCAAGTATTTATATTATTAAGTACAGTCCTCATACTGTACAATAGATCTCTTGAATGTATTCATTTAATATTACTGAGCTATTATATCCTTTGGCTATCATCTGTGAAGCTCTAATTTTAATGAAAAATTGAAAATCAAAATAAATCCATAACATAATTTTATTTTTTTATTCTTTATTTTTTACACTTTTATTTTAAAAGTAAAAGAACAAAAACATATTAACAGACACAAGGTAGCATAAGAATAGTACAATCAAAACTGAGTTACATTATAGATAAACCCAGGAGTACAGTTATTATCACAGGGAAGATAACTGATTGAGTGGTAGGGCAACGGAGATGAGGGAGGAGAAAAAACGAACTGATCAAAAGGGCCATCATCTGTGTAACCTGAGTAACAAAGATGAAGGTAACATTATGTAGGACAGCATCCAGAGCTAATTCCCTTCTATCTTCTCTATAATTCTGT
>PVLD010025624.1:0-23429 GCA_004027595.1 Dinomys branickii
TGTTTCTAAAATAAAAAAAAAAAAGCTCACTGGAGTTTTTAACAATCTTTGATGAGTAGAATCTTCTTTGGATCTAAACTAAGTCCTTTGAACCATAGTTCACTTCTAATAAGTCACAGTAATAACTCTGAGAAGAGATAGGCCACTTCCCTCCAGCACCTTCACCACATCCCTCTTTTACCTCTTACCTTTAGGCTTGTCCTAACATAGAAAGTAATTCCTATTTTCTCTCCTCTAGGAGGGCATAATAAGTAAAAGAAAATGTAAAGCCAATATCTCTGTTTAGACTGCAGTTGTTCATGTTTCCCAGGTTTGCTCACTATTTTAAAATGTTTCTACAAAAGCATCTTACAAAGCCTATTTTGCCCCCCACACACATACACACTCCAGTCCTTATTAATGAATTCGCACCGTTTTCTGTGCTCATTTAATCACTGGCCAGATGTGTGGCAGATGGTTCTGTCCACAGGTGGATGAGGAGCACCTCTGAGTGCACCTGTTCTTCTGCATGTGCCTTTGCCACTCCGTCATCAAGAGATGAGGTCGCACTGTCTTCTCTTAAATCTGAGCTGGCATTGGTGACGTGCTGGTAGCCAATAAAGTGAGGCAGAAGTGGTGTCACATGACTTCAGTGGATGGAGTGCTTCTCTTAGAGCACAGCCCCCACACTGAGAAAGGCCCAAGACACTTAGTGCAGTTTTACTGAGGCCGTCGGTCAGTAGCCTCAACTGAGCTGACCCTGTGCCAAGAATCCTCCCAGCCCAGGTGCCAAGAATCTGAGAAAAGAAACCTTCAAGTAGTTTTAGGCCCAGCTGTTCCAGTCACCCTCAACCATTCAGTGTTTCCAAGCTGAAATCCCAGACATTGTGGGACAGAGACAAGAATTCCCTTCCATGTCCTAGCTAATCTGATTAGAAGAACCTATGGGGGCTGGGGATATAGCTCAGTGGAATAAGCACCTGCCTAGCAAGCGCAGGGTCCTGAGTTCGATCCCCAGTACCACAAAAAAAAAAAAAAAAAAAAAAAAACAGAAGAACCTATGGGCATATGAAAGTGGTTGTTGTTTTTGCCACTAAAATATTTGCTACTTTGCAATAGATAACTGTAGCAAAAGGCATGTGTGCTTTTTCTTAGCTATAATCACACATATATGACTTTGTAACCTTAACTTTTTCCTGTTCAGCTTTTATTAATCACCAGTAGTGGTTGTTGCCATGTAAAGGAGCAGCTTAAATAATAGGGAAGGAGCACATATTTTAGGGTCAGAAAGCCCTGGCTCAGGCAGCTGAGGTCATTCCTTGCTGCAAGTCCATTCCTCCTCCCACCCTGGAAATATCTGCACTCACCTATTGGGGTTAAGGGAACTCAGCGAGATAAGTCACCCAACAATACAGGACATGGTACCTGACATAGCTGATTCCTAGAAACATTTACTTTCCTCTGTAGGTTTCTTATCTATCACTTTGTTTCGTTCTTCTTTTAGAAATACAAAGCTGTATTAGCTTTAGTCATTCAGCAGAATGCCATGAAAATCGTTCCCTCATATAAGCTGATAATTTGTCGTCATATATATATATATATATATATATATCCCTATATTATATATATAACATCGTATACATACTATATATGTATACACACACACACACTCACACACACATACATCCTTGTTTTTGTCCAGGAAGACTAGCAAGTATCTAGCAAATGCTGTTGACATGCTTAGCTATTATTATTATTATTTTCCCCTCATTTCTGTGAGCTATACTTTGTTGGTTTCTGACTAGAGTCCAATTTTATTAAGCAATTTCAGAGCTGGAGTTTCTAAACAAAACCGTGACCTTACTCTTCTCAATTTGTTAATGTCGTAGCACTTTTATTCACTCCATTAAATGAGTAACTAAGTGATCCTCCACTTAGGCCCAAACCCTGCCTACTGGCCCAATCTGTTCTGTCATTTAGATTATCACGGAAAGCATAGCACAGGTCTAGAACACAGCCTTTAATAGTACTGTTTTTCAGATTATACTTTCCTTTGCATTTAAATTACACAAGAAGGAGAATTCGTTATGTATTCTCACTATGTTTCAAATAGCTAGCTTTTATGATCTCTCATGGTTACATATCTCTATCAGGCACACTTAGAAGATCCTAGAAAAAGAGATGTTACTTATATTTAGCCAAGAATATCCTGCTGCAGAGACAAATCATTTTTTGCAAACAAGCTTCCCAGAAGCGTCTTCCCAATGTTGCTACTACTCCTTGATGCTCTTTAACTGCTTCCACAGCACTTCCCCTCTGAGAATAGGAGGAAGCAGGCTTTCAGACTGCAAATTACTTTGATGTACCCTCAAGTGGACAGTGAATTATTTTTTTAATTTCATTTTTAAAAGAACAAAAGCAAAATAACAAAGACAATTCTTTAATGTATTCCATGATCAGTATCTGTTAAATCTATCAGATTAACCCACACTATAAATTTTCCTTGCCAAAGTTTAGATGATTAATCAATATTTTTGAGAATTAAACATGAAATTTTACGATGCTTCCCAATATATTCTCTAAATAGAAAAATTAACTTATCCTTCCATGTTTTTCAGAATTTGATTTTAAAACAATAAAATGTCACCTTCCCAACACTCCACTCAAATTCTTAAAAGTGACAACAAATGCATATGTAATGATTTCAATACTTTTCTGAGAATAATTGTCAGATCCAACTTAATCTTTAAACTCATCAAGTTAATTCCTTAATCTTAATCTCCTAATTTCCTATTCCTTGTGGTCTATACTTATACCCTGATCGCCTAAGCAAATTATACAATGAATAAATGAATCTATATATTCTTTCTCCAGCATCAGAAAACAATTTCTCATCTATGGCCATAGCACCCTGAATGTGCCCAATCTCATCTGATCTCAGAACACAATTTTTCTTTCTTTTCTTTTCTTTCTTTTTTCTTTCTCTCTTTCTTTCTTTCTTTCTTTCTTTCTTTCTTTCTTTCTTTCTTTCTTTCTTCCTTCCTTCTTTCTTTCTTTCCCTCTCTCCCTCCCTCCTGTCTTTCTCTGCCTCCCTGTCTCCCTCTCTTCCTTCCCCTAATTTATTTTATTCAAATAGACATGTATATCTCTAAACTTTCTTTTATTTTAATTTATTCCCTAATTTAGCACCTGTTTTTTACTATTAAGATCTATTTTTTCATTTCTTTTTGGCTGCCAATTTATTCATTTTGTTACAAATATTAGTAAATGCATACTAGGCACTATATATAGTAAAAGCCCTTTCAGTGGCTTTTCAGGTCCCCAATTTTCTGTCCTTTCTTCCTTGAAGTTCTTAAAAAGTTTTCTGCCTTGAAAACTGGACACTGACTAGTCCACTGCCCCCAAATTCTTTGAAATAACAAGACATCAAAAAATAGTATGAATAATATACTGTATTATCAGCGGATAAGGAAATTTGAGTTATTGAAGTATGGAAAATAGGTGGGGTCAGATCTATAGGAAAACAAAACCAAAGGAAGGCATATCTAAACTCCTGATTGAGAAGGCAGCGTGAAAGTGAGCACATACAGGGGAATGTGTCCAAAATTTAAGGCCATTAGCAACAGGGACTGAGGAAATGCATTGTATGCTTACCTGGGTGACTACTCAGAGAACTGCCTTGGTATAGACTGACCGTCACTGTCCCTTTTGCCTCTTGCTTGTGCTTTAGCAGGTAACAATAGTAGGTGATCTCAGGCTAACCCAAGAATGGACATGGGACAGAGTATTTTTATCCAAAATAGCTACTTACCCTCAGCAGAAAATATTAGCAGTTGCCAATAGCCTTCATGTCACTTGTCTCTTGTCCATAGTTGTCAGTGGTAATGCACAGTATGCACAGCCAGTATTCAAAGATCAGTAAAAGGAAATTTCCAAATAAAATCATGAGCTAAAAGCTAAGAATTCTGTGAATATTTAAGGGAATTCAATAAATTTAGGGAAGAGAGGCCTGAAACTCCATTCACAAAAGAATTTAACCCCAAGAAAAGGAAGTTCATATAACAAAGACTTTGAGATAAATAAAATTAATAGCCACAGAGAACTTGAGGAGGAAATATATCTGTGAAAAAGAAGAAAAGCTGAAAACCTCCCATAATATTTGTAAATGGTACATAGTTCTGATAATATTAAAATACAACATTTAAACTAAATAAGAGAAGGTCCATGGCCAGAGAATGACTTAGTGAACTCAAAGGTGGATCCTAAAGTTGTCTCCTGGGGTAGCTCATAAGGACAATACAATGGAAAGCATGCGAGTTATGTGAGAGGCACAACAGTAAACTCAAATCCAAGATCTGTGCAACAAAAAATCCAGGAAAAAAACAAAAAATGGAGAATGGGGTCCTGCAAGTAATCAATAAAATAAATAAAATTTAGCTTAAAGGTGGAGAAAGACTTGGTTTCTTAGATTTAATAGCTAAGCAAAATAATTGCAAAGTTATAACACCTAGAAACATCTTAAAGAAATTCCAAAGTTACAAAAAAAATCCTCAGTTTCCACAAAGAAAAAATATCATTTGATCTTGCAAAAAATATAATTATATTGATGGTAGATTTCTCACTGGCCCTGGTACCAAGTGTATAGAAGCAGTAAAAAGGTTTATCAAAGTTCTGAGAAAAGGTATTTTTAGTCTAAACTCTTATATTTTAAAAACAGTTATAGACTTAGCAATCATAGCCAATCTGATATAAAATAGAGCTCTAAGAAAAACACAACTTTAGAATGGGGAAATAGTAACATTTTCCACTGATAGAAGTTACCATCAACAAAGAAACTTTATATAGCAAACAAAATTTTCAGCATGTAGTATAAAATATGATAGAACTATCAGAAAAAATTGATAAGTAATTACATTCAGAGACACTAACATATCTCTCTCACATCAAAATATCCAGTAGCACAGCAAAGGGCACAACGAAGAAAGTAAAGAGAAAGCCTAGAGAATGTAAGAAATGTTCGTAAACCATACAGCAGAGAAAAGATCAATGTCCAAAATAATTACTCATACAGCTCCACAAAGTAAAAACAACAATCAAATAATCTGTTTTTTCTAAAAAGACAAAAGACATTTTTCCAAAGAGATAAACAAATGGCTAATAAGCTTATGAAAACCTGCTCAGCTACTTAGGTAATTCAAAGTAAAGCTGCTCCAAGATACCAGCTCGTTCCTCTAGGTCATTGTAGCGGTCTACTTTCTACTTTTCTTGTATTTTGGCACAAAATACAAGTCAACACATTTTAAGTGAGAAGAGGTTTAATTTGGCCCATGGTTTGTTATGGCTTGTATCAAGATGTCCTCCCCAAAGCCTCCTGTGCCTGTAAAGGGAGCTTGTCAGAACTTGCTTATCTAGGGTGTGATCATGGGATTAAGGGTGGGAGGTAGTAAATTAGCCCACTGATTGGAAAGAGCATAATTTGGGGTGTGGCTGAATGAATTTACTGAAGACAGAAGCCCCATCCTGGGTGTGGATGGCACCACACAGAAGCTAGGTAGGATAAAAGTGAAAGGCAGGATCTCTGCTTGCTGCTGTTGTCTCCTGCTTGCTGTGCCATGAACTGTCTCTCCTCAGTGATGCCAAAATATATAGTGGTTTATTAAGTTTTAAAATGTGCAAAAATAGTGTGTCTTATCCTAAGTGATAATGAAGAAAAAAATAAATGAGACATAATATACCAAATATGCACAGAGAATGGGAAGCTAACGAACAGTTCTATGACATTAGTAAAAAAAAACTAGACCTAGCGGACTGTACCACAGTTTGCACAACAGTGCAGCTATAAATAACTGTTCCTGAGTACACACACTGACACACACACACACACACACACACACACACACACACACACAGAAACACACTGACACACACATGCCTCTAATGTCTGGAAAAATGTCTAAAGAACAAAACAAAAATAAGCAATTTCCAAAGATGCAAAAACAATAGCAAGCCATTTATACAAAGATGAAAATCAAACTAGACTCATGACTGTTTTCAACAACTAAGGTCCAATTTTACTGTGAACCTAGAATACTCAGATCTGTCTTTTATGTATGAAGGCAAAAGATAGTTCCTGTTTCAGTCACCTTCTCATCACTGGGACACAATACTCAACCTCCGTGGCTTAAAGGAGGAGAGGTACATTTTGCTTCATGCTTTTAGTCCAAGGCTGGCCTGCTCCACACCAGCAAGGGATGGTGGAAGAGACCGGCAGAGGAGAGCTGCTTGCTTGGTGGTGGCTGGGACACAGAGAATGAGGGAAGGCTCCAGGGCTGGAGGTGCACCCTTCTAGGTCTTCCCTTCAGTGACCACCTCTCCTGACAGCCCCCACTTTCTGACCCCAAGTCAGCTGTGGCACACTCATAATCTAATCACCTTTCACAAGCCCTTCCTTCTCAGCACATGAGGTTTGGGGCAATATCCAGACATAAACCATAATGGTCCTGGATATACAAAGACACAATATTTTATGCATGGACTCTTGACCAAAAATTATTGGGACATATTCCAGCTGACTAAGAAGTTAATAAGGTTAATAGTCCCAATTTTTACTCTTTAAAACGTGTACTGATCCAAAAGCTTGATAGCACACGTTAGCCAGGATACAATAGGTAGTAAGCTCTTGTTTGTATAGGAATATAATTTGATGTAACATCTTATAAAGATGATTGAAAATATTTAACAACATTTGCAGATGATGAGGTCCAACATCAATCTACCAGGAGCTTCTAAATGACCAACCCGAGAACACAACAGAAAGGGAGAGAAAAAATAGAGGACATGTCCTGAAACCAAAAATATGAATGTCTTTAAAATTTTTTCCAAATGCTTTTGATAAGTTATTGCCAAACACTGCCAATGATACTGTCTCCCAAAATTTCTGCAATAGGACTGTGACTCTTTCAATTAAAATAGTCAGTTTCTCCTACTTCAAACCTGTCTTATTCTGAAATTTGCTTTGAACAGAATGTAGCAGAAATGGCATTCAGAAACTTCTGAGAGTAGGCATAATGAGGCTTTGTCTTTTCTGCTCAACTTTCTTTGGGAAAACCATATGCCATCCTACAAGAGAAGCTGAACTATCAAATGAAGAAGCCAATGTGGAGAAAGAAGCTGTGGGGCCAAGTGCTGAGGCAACAAAGCTATGGATATCTCCTTAGTTTCTCCTGTCCATCTCTGAAGGCAGCTGAACACAATCAAGTGAGTGATCTCAGCGGACTCTACTAGAGTGAAATAATTGCCTACTGTTATGGTTTGGACCTTAAATGTCCTCCAAAGGCCCATATATTGGAGGCTTGGTTCTCAGTTTGTAAGTGATGGGAATTTTAAGAAGGGGACATAGTGAGAGATCTTTAGGTCATTGGGGCATGCGCTTGAAAGCAATTGTGGGACCCTAGTCTGTTCTTTCTCTCTTTCCTTCCCAGTGCATGAGGTGTGTTTTGCTCTGCCACAAGCTACTACCAATATGCAGTAAGCCCCTGACTTACAAACATTCAAGTTGTGAACTTTCAGAGATATGAAATAACTTACCATTACAAACATTCACAGATGTGAACAAGTTGTGGAAGTAGCTCACATGTCTGCTGGACATTTTCATAGTTGTGCTGCTGTGTGCTTACTGTACAGTGTGGTAGTGTAGAGAAGTACAGTGCTCTACCACATGCAAGGATGTCCCGAAGCAAGAGAAAAGGCAGTGGTAATGTGGAGGAAACTTCTAGGAAGTGCTAAGCTATAATAACTATGGAAACAAGGGTGAAAATAATTGAGAGATTGAACCAAAGCAAAAATATGGTACATGTCACTTCTTATGACATAAATAATTTAACCATTGGCATAACTCTAAAGAACAAGCACAAGATCACAGAACATGTGAAGTCTGTCACTCCAATGAAGTCAACAATAATATCCAAAAAGTATGGTGATGTGATGGAGGAGATGGAGAAACATTTCCATGTGTGGATGAAGGATCAGCATCGGCATCAAGTGTCACGCAGCTTGGTGCTTCATCAGTCAAAAACTAAAAATCTTCTTGAAGACTTGAAGAAGAATAAATGGAGTGAAAGGGGCGCATCTTGTACTGCCAGCTATGTACTTGTCTTGGTTACTTTTCTCTTGTTGCTGAGACAAAATACCCAACGCCCAAAATGAAGGAAGGAAAGCTTTATTTGCTTACAGTTTGTGGAGGTTTCAGTCCATACTTGGCTGGTTCAGAGGCAGTGACACATGGCAGAGGGCAAACTGTTCATGGCAGCAGAGCACAGCAAAACAACCAGAGCAAAAGGGAGGAATGGCTGCCAGCAGCCTCCTTTTCTCCCCTACATTGTAACAGCCTACCCCCACCCAGGGGGGCGTGTAGCTCTCACATAACCTCCATGCCCTCCACTTCCACAGGCTCAGGATGTATACAAATTAAGCACCCCGGCTTCCTGCTGAATCACTCAGCCAAACCTCTAGACTCCCCAAGTTGACACAATGTATCAACCATAACAGTACTGAAGAATTTAAACCTCAAGGGTTCACTGCCAGCCACAGAGGGTTTAACAAATTCAAGGCTAGAGCCAGCCTTCACAACATAAAAGTAAGTGGTGACACTGTGAGTGTAGATGTCACAGCTACCCAAGAATTTCCAGAAACACTTAGAGAAATTATTGAGAGAAGTGTTTACTTACTCCAACAGGTTTTTAACATCATGAGACAGAATTGTATGGGAAGAGGATGCCAGGACTCAGCAAAAAGAAAAAGTTACAGGCTTCAAAGCAGCAAAGGATAGACTTATACTGTTGTTTGGTGGTAATACTTCTGGTGATATGAAACTAAAGCCTCTCTTAGCTTACCATTCAGATTACCTAAGAGACCTCAAAAACGTAGCAAACAACTTTCTACCTGTTGTGCAGAAGAGTAACTCTAAAACCTGGATTGCACAGGCCATTTTCAGGGGCTGGTTTTTCCATCATTTTGTCCAAGAGATAGAGAAATATGTTTTGGAGAAAGGTATCCCTTTCAGCATTCTTTTGCTGCTTAACAGTGTAGCAGCTCAGCTCCAATTCATGGATGACTCTCATCCCAAAATCAAAGTAGTGCATCTGCCATCAAACACTATAGCATTCATCCAACCTATGGACCAAGGAGTTCCTATAACTTTTAAAAAAATATTACTTATGTCACAATTTTTGTCAAACACTAAAGGCAACTGACAGAGCAGGAACAAGCTTGCAACAATTTTAGGGCTATAACATCTACAGGGCCATAAAAAACCTCATCTTTGCTTGGCATGAGGCATTGTCTGTTACCACAAAGGAGTTTTGGAAGAACCTTTGCTCACAATTGGTTCATAAAGTTCATCGATGTTTATCTACTTTTCTCATTGCTGAGACAAAATACCTAATGTCCAAAATTAAAAGCGGAAAGTTTATTTTGGCTCACAATTTGTAGAAGTTTCAGTCCATAGTTAGCCGGCTCCAAGGCAGGGGGTATCACAGAGGAGAAATGGATCATGATGGAAGGCAGGAAGGCAACAAAGTAGCACAGTAGAGAGGAAAGGTGCAATAACAGGCTGCCTCTCCCTTTTATCCCTTCAAGGCTACTCCTTTGGGTGGTACCACCCACACTCAAGGTGGGCCTTCACATTATTCACAACTAGAGTTATGCCAAACCAATCAGTGGACTAATTTAGTAATCACACACCCTAATCCAAGCAGCACACATTTAACCCCAGCATAACATACCCTAGATCCGGACACCTCTGAAAAGCTCCACCTATGACCATGTGAAGCTTGGAGGGAACATTTAGACACAAACCATAACACTAGACTTGAGGGGATGAGGAAGGGTTCCAAAGAGGTCTTCAACAACATAGCAACCCTGAGCAAGAAGCTGGAGCTGGATCTGTAAGAGGACGGCTCCACTGAACTCCTTGTTATGCAACATGAGCAGCTTACTAATGAAGGCCTGATGGAATTATAGGCCTCCAGAAAAGATGAAGAGAGCCAAGAGGAAGATGGAACTGAAGACCCAAAGAGACTCACAACACAGGAAATGACAAGGGGATTTTCTTTACTGAAAGAGGCACTGCTGCTTTTTGAGGCATGGGGCCCGAACGTAGAAAAATACACAAAGGTTTCAGCAGATATTGAGACTGCTATCCAATGCAGTCATCTCTGATGAGGGAAAAAAAGAACTACTGCTCAGATGGATCACTTTCCCAGGAGGGGAGATGGAATGAAATCCATCAGAAACCTGTGTCATCAGCATCATGTGCGACAGAAATTATATCTTGCCCTCCATCTTCCACTGCTGATAACCCTTCAGCCCATCATCTCCCACCCACCATTCCTCATTGCTAACTCTCTGCTTCTCAGTTCACTCCACACAAGCCCCTGTATGCAGTTTTGTACTATATCACACCACTGCTTTAAGGTACTTGCAAAAGTAAAAGAAGTTCATCTACAGCATTGTTGTGTGTGTATTTTTTTTAATGTTTTACCTTGTATATTTGTGTCAAAGTTGTATCAGATTCACTTTGTTGAACTTTTAAATGAATCTGACTTATACACATTCTCTTGGAACAGAACTCATTCACCAATCAGGGACTGTATCACCACTAGCCTGAAAGGGCCAACCAAGCATGGACCAGAACCTCTGAAACAATGGGTTAAAACAAACCTCCTCTCTTCATTAATTCTCAGGTATGTGGATAGCGACAGCAACTTGACTAACATACTCAGCAAAGTTCTGCACCATTTGGCCCTTTCAGTCATAAGAAACAGTACCTAGCTATTGTTTTTAAGCATTAACTTATATGTTATGATGTTATTGATATTTCTTTAAATGTTTTAACTTAGACATAGCCAGAAATTTTTCTGTATTCCAATGATAAAGACAAGATCCTGTAAAGTTCCAGTAAGAAAGAACACTTATACGTAAATCAATGACAATGAGAATGGTATTAGGCTTTTCATTAAGGACATTAAACACTGTGAGCCAGTTAAGCAATGACTTAATACTACTAGAAAAAAAAATTGTGAAACTTGATTCTTATACCTCACCAAAATATGATTCAGCTATGAGTGCAAAACAGACATCTATTTTTAGATGTGGAAGTAATCAGAAAGTTTATCACAACCAACAGATTTTTCTGAAAATAGTATACTTGAGTGTTCTAAAGTCAGTTTAAAAGATAATTAGAAGAAAAAAGATATGAAATCCAAGGAACTATGATGCTGACTCAAAAATGCAATGAAAAAAATCTCCCTTTGACAGAAATCAGCAATCCTATGAAACAATAGCTAAAGCTCACAATAGAGTCACAGGCTCCAACAGAAATATCTTCCAAGGGAAAATTAATTATGTAAAAAGATACCTGTAAAAAGATGTTCAAGATATTTGCAAATAGAATTCAACAAATCATTAATATACCTGGTCATGGTGGTGCATACCTGTAATTCCAGCACTGGGGAGGCTGAGGCAGGAGGATTGCCAGGAGTTTGAGACCAGCCTGGGCTATATTGTGAATGTAAGGCCAGCCTATACCACATAGTGAGAACTTGTCTCAAAACAAAGCAAAACAAAACAGTAAATCATTTAAAAAAATCATACGTCATAACCCAGGAAGCTTCACTCCAGGGATGTAAGGGTGATGTAACATATTTCAATCAATATAAGTAATATGCCATATAAACAGAATCAAGAATAAAATATCACATGATCATACCATTAAAACCTGAAAAAACCTTTGACAAAAATCCAATCCTGTTCACAATTAAAACCCCAATGAAGGAAAATACCTCAGCTGATAAGTCATATATGATGAACCCTAAGCCAACACCACACTAAATGGAGAAAAATGAAAGCATTCCCTCTAAAATCAGGAACCTCAAATGGCATTCACTCTCACTGCTCCTGTTCAGTATAGTCTTAAAAATTTAGCGAGAGCAATCAGGCAAGAGAAAGAAATAAGAGAGATATGACTAGTAAAGAAAGAAATTAAATTATCTCTATTTGTAGATAATATGATCCTTTAAGTAAAAGGACTAAAAAAATTCCACCAGAAGGCTTTTAGAATTGATAAACAAATTGAGCAAAGTGGCAGGATACAAAATCAATACACAAAAATCAATAGTGTTCTTGTACACCAATAATGAGCCCAATGAGAAAGAAATTAGGAAAACAATACAATTCACAATAATGTCAAAAAATCAAATACTTAAGTATTAGCCTAACCAAGGAAATGAAACACCTTTACAGTGAAAATTACAGAACTCTGATGAAAGAAATTAAAGAGAACACTAGAAAATAAAGATAGTCCCTGGTTTTTTTTTTGCGGTACTGGGGATTGAACTCAGGACCCTGCGATTGCTAGGCAAGCACTTATTGCACTGAGCTATATGCCCAGCCCTTGGAAAGGTAGAATTAATATTATTAAACTGGCCAAGTTACTAAAAGCAATATACAAATTTAATGCAATCCCTCTTTACAAAACATCAACGATATTCTCTACAGATTCCTTTAAATTTATGTGGAGCAAGAAGAAACCTGAAGTAGTCAAAACAGTCTTGAGGAAAAAAAAAAATGGGAGGCATCCTACTTCTCAATTTCAAAGTTATACTACAAAGCTATATTAACAAAATCAGCATGACATTGCCACAAAACAGATATGCAGACAGTGCAGTAGAATAGAGCACTCAGAAACAACCCTACTCGTCTATCTGACTTTTGACAAAGAAAACATAAACACACTGGAGAAAAGAAACCTCTTTAATAAATGGAGCAGGAAAAACTGGTTATCCATATTCAGAAGAATGAAATAAGACCCATATCTCTCACCTTCTAGTAAAAATTCAAATAAAAATGAGTCAAAGACCTAGATATGAAATCAAAAACTTTGAAATTGCCAGAAGATAGCATAAGGGAAATATTTGAAGCCATAAGCATAGGAAAAGGCTTCCTGAACAGAACTCCAACAGCACAAGAAATAGATCCAAGAATCAACAAATGGGACTATATCAGATTAAAAATATTTCACACAGCAAAGGAAATAACAGATTAGAGAAACACAACCTACTGAATGGGAAAAAATTTCCAGCTGCTATTCTAACAGATAACTAATATCTAGCATATGAAAAGAACTCAAAAAATTACCTGCCCCCAAACCAACAAGCCATTCAAAACATGTATCAATGAACTGAATAAGCAATTTTCAAAAGAAGAAGTACAAATGGTCAATAGGCACATGACAAATTGTGCATCCTCTTTAGTTATAAGGGGAATGCAAATCAGAACAGCTCAGGTTCTTACTCCAGTAAGAATGGATATCAAGAACACAACTGCAGTAAATAATAACTGCTAGTGAGAATGTGGGGTAAAAAGAAATCTTCCACACTGTGGGCAGGAATATAAACTAGTACAGCCACTATGGAAATCAGTATAGAGATTCCTGAAAAAACTAAAAATTGGGATTCCACTTGACCCAGCTATATACTGCTTCTGGTGTATTCCTGAAAGAGTTAAAGGCAATGTGCTAGAATTATACACACAAATCCATGTTTACATCAGCACAATTCACAGTAGTTAAGCTCTGGCAACAGTCTAGATGCCCAACAACAGACAAATGAACAAGGATGTGGCATATGTACACAATGGAATTTTATTCAACCATAAAAAATAATGTGAGAAAGTGGATAGATTTTGAAATCATAATGTTAACTTAAATGGGAGACATAACTAAATTCAATATTGCATGGTTTATCTTAATGAGAAGCCCAATTTTAAATCAATTATAGAATAAAACAAAGGCAAACTTTTCAAAGTAGGAGAAGGGAACCAAGGAAAGGGAGGTAGAGGGGAGGGGGAAAAGGAATCAAAAATTATTAAGGTATGTTTTGTATGTAGACCAACTACCCAATATGAGTGTGAATATCATATATTGCAAATGTATACCAAGGGAAAAAGAGAATGTGATGCAAAGAATTCCTCAGTTGACAGAAATGAGCAAGTCTATAAAACAATAGTTTAAACTTATAACCCAGTCACCATCTTCAACAAAAGTATCTTCAAAGGGAAAGTAAACTACGTATAAAAATACATGATTAAATATCCAAATTCTCTTTGTAAGAAATATAAAATCATGTTCTTATAGGAGAGAGGGGAGAAGGAAATTTAAATGTTATTTTCCCTCACTCTTTCTCCTATTTATTTTCTTTTAGATGATACAGATTTTGTGTCATAAGAATACATGTCATATTTTCCAGGAGAAATTTTTATTATTTATCTTGATCTCTCCTATATGGTCTGGAATTTTGTTACCATCTATATATGTTACTTAAAAGTGTTTTTATATATTGCTAAAAATATTTGTAAATGTTGTAAAGATTTTTATAGAAAAAATCAACTACTTTTTAATGTACAGAAAAGTATATTTATCGAAATAAAGGGTATTTAACTTAGGAAATTATTAATGTATTTTTCTTTTGTAGCCTTTCAAATTTTCTATACTGAAAACTGGCAGTAGTTAGAAGTGTTTTTTGAAATTATCTCTCTCAAACATATTCAGAAAAATATTCACCAGGCACATCAAGTCAGAAAAATTGAAACATCTCATAATGGCCCATATCTCTCATGCTTAACTTCTCAAAGCTCATGTTATACCTTTGAGGATTAGAAGTTGACAGATCTATTCTTAAAACTTTTCATTTTAGATTTTAGTATCTTAAGTCTTCTACATCTATGGTATACGGAGAGCTTCTTGACATATGCACACATACTGAGCAGAAGCTTCTACTCTATTTAAAATTTAAATGCATAAAACTAAAGTTAACACATTTTTGTTCTCTATGTAATTAATACTGAAGAGTTTTTGTCATGATGTGACTTTACTGCATCTTTGTTTTCATTTTTAGAAGGAAAGGTATGTATTCTTATTTAGGCCTCAGAATTTTACTACAGGCAAGAGCAAACAAATAATGACATGAAAGGTGTATAACTTAGCACCACCCAACTGAGCACGGAGGATGTATAACTCCTATAGGAACAAAAGTAGTCTTTACTAGAGGAGCAGGAACTGAAAAGGAAGATATAAAATGGCAAATTTTTAAGCCAAAGAGAGAATTTAAGAGTGAACGTGGAACAGGATAGGAAAAACAGGTGAACATTGTAGTTAACTCTGTCACACGGGTTTTGTCAACCAGTCGAGATTGGACCCACAGCGTCTGGTAAGGTGCTTGAATTACCATGAATCAAAATCCAGGGTGAAAAATAGTTCTCATAAGACAGAAAGAATTTTGACTCAATCTTTCCACAAATTCTTTGCAAATAACCAATTCTAATAAAAGTTGTTTGTTCCTGCGTGGTTAAAGGTCAATTGGACAAATTATTTCTTGTTCATCTTATGCTGTTTTCTAATGCCGTATGGTGCTAGCCTGAGGAAGAGAGGGAGCAAGAGAAGCCTCCAGTTGGGGCGGTCTCTCTCATGATATTTAGCATGGAACTCCAAGGACTCCAAAGTTCTACATTAAAATCTGTCCTTCTATGTTATTATAAAGGAATATTTGTCAAGGTAAGGGAATAGAATAATTTCACTTAGCATGTTACTAACTTGATTTAAAAGTATTAAATATTTAAATATATGATGTGTTTTTCTCTAGGAGAACTCTTGCCCCAGGATTATAAAGCCTAAATATGGGCCATAAAAAAGCACAGATGGATGATTTTATTTTCATAAAAATAGAGAAAATATTTGGAGGGAAGGAGGTGTTATTAGTACTTCTCTATTGTACATTTAGTTAGATGTACAATATAACTTCAAACATAAAATAAGTATGACTGCTTTACATTTTAGGAAAAGTTGCTTCTACATACATATAATTACTTGGCTCAGGAAGTTACTATGTGCAGCAGATTGTGGTTTCCAAAAATAGCTATAACAATTCTTATCCTATATCTTCTTCAAGAAAGTTACCATTTCCTTATCAATAAGTAAGAGTGCATGTGCCCTTCCTCAAACCCGAACAAGCTCTTCTGAGTTTTTCAATTCATAGTTTACAAACAGTATCATGAACTTTTAAAGATGAGTCATAAAAGGAGATGCCACTTCCTCTTACCTCTCTCTTAAAACAGTTCCTTTCGGAATCTACTCACTATGCTATGAAAAAGCATTTTGAAGATATCAATATGCAATGCAACAACTATTTTTGGTTTTCTGTTGCTTTGTCTATAATTCAATTCTGATTATACAGTTATTGAGCTACTTTGTGTCTCTTTGTTAATGCTTTTCGTTCTTTTTTTTTTTCTTTCTTTTTCTGTTGATGATGTAGTTCTTTTTGCTTTCACACTTTAAAAAGAAGTTGTACTACTGACTTAGGTCACTTTATTGCAAGGAATAGTTGACGATTAATTGTCTGATCAATTTTGCATGTCTATATCTGTTTTTCTGAATATACACTTAGAAGTTATCAATGTGCAATGCAACAACCATTGTTGATTCCCTGTCACCTTATCTGTAACTCAAATTCAATTGTACTATTCTTATGCTACTTTGTGTCTGTTTGTTAATATCTTTTTGCTTTTTATACTTTTAAAATAAAAAAAAAAAAAGCTAAGAATGCACATGAGAAGCCAAGCATAGGTATTGTGGCCACACTCTAAGCTGCTGTCCAGCTAACAGCCAGCAGCACCCACCAGAGAGGTGGGTGCACAAGCTCTCAAAATGTACCATGCACCCCGTCTACTCCAGCTAATATGAAGTGGAACAGAGCAGAACAGTCTCCTGCAACCCCACATAAATCACTGAGTCATGAGATCAGTAACTGATTGTTGTTGTAAATCACTGATTTGGGGATGGCTCTTCACTCTTATAATAGATAATTGGGACCTTAAGAGTAAAATAATTATATTTTAAAATGTGTTAGTATATTAACCTCACTTCTTAAAACTGACTTTAAAAAATAGATGACTTGAACAAAACTTATGTTACCATTCTTTCTACATGTACAACAGGCATAACTCTAATAGTTTTAATGTTTGAATTTAGTTAAGATTAACCAAGGATCACCCTGTGACCATTAAGATAGGTATTACGAAAAACCAGAATACAATAAGTGTTGACAAGGATGTGGAGAAATTGAAACTTGTGCACTTTGCTGGTGAAAAGATAAAATGGTACAGCTGCTGTGGAAAATAGTACAGCAGCTCTGTATGAGTTCAAAAATAGAGTTACCATACAGTCTAAGAATTCCAGTTCTCAGTATGTACCCAGAAGAACTGAAAGCAGAATCTTTAATGGATATTTCTACTCCCATAGCAACATCATTTAAAATAATAAAAGATTGAAGCAACCCAAATATCCATAGATGTATGGGTATATAAGTAAAATGGGGTATATACACACAATGAAATATTATTCAATCAAAGATGAAGGAAATTCTGACACCTGCTACAACAGATGAACTGTGAAGACTATGATAAGTGAAATAAGCCAATCGGAAAAGAATCACTGTGTGATTTCACTTATATCAAGTACCTAGGTGATCAGAGTAAAATGCAGGCTACCAGGAGCTGAAGATAGGGGAGTTGGGAGTCGTATAGTAGACACAGAGTATTAGTTTTACAAGATGAGAGGATTTCCGGAGATTGATTGGTTGCATAATAGTACAAACTGTATGCTTCAAATGGTAAATTTTAAATTATATATATTTTAAAATCCTTTTAGTTAATCAAGGGTTTTGGAGGGGTGTTCATAATTCCAGAGCTCCCATTCTTAGTCAGTCTTCTATTGTATAGACATATACAGTCCATTATGAAATAAAGTCATCACAATTTTCTCCTAAATTTGAATAAGCAAGACTTCTCATGAAATTGAATAACTTTTAGGACAATGAACAGTTTAGGAATCTAACTTTTTTCATTGGTTTCTCCATAGCAATAATAATATATTTCACAACCAATATGTAACATCTTTTATAAGACTGATGATTAAGGTACCTGTCACTGCTTATTTGTATCAAAGTGTGGTTCATGGAGTTAGTTATATCTATTTATATTATGTACTTCAAGTTTGAAATATATAAACTGTTTGACTTTCACACAGTTATGTTCCTGGATGTGAGAAGGAACCCAACTGACACATCTACATTTATGAAGGAGGATTACGTTTTCTAAAAACATAAAACTGCTTTAATCATCCTATGCAGCAAGTAACTTAGCTTTCGCATTTGCATTGATGAGCAAATTGAAAATATTTTTACAGTTATTTCAGGTTATTCATTTCAAACAAGAAAATATTTTATTAGTACTTCTACAATTGTATAGTTTCAGTAATTATAATTTGATAAGCCACACACTCATTGGATAACTTCTTTTAATGCTCAAACATGGAGTTAAAGTTTTGGGGTAACAAACTATAGTTTAAAAAGTAAGACATTTTATTTATTAAACAGAAATAAAATTTATGTAAAAATCATATTGAACTGGTTAGAACTTGGACTTTCCCAGTGCTTTTCACTTATTTTCATTGAGAGGGAAGGATACTCACCAAAGCCACCTGCAAGACGACAGCACGGCATGGGAATATTTTGTGACTTTTATTTTCTATCTCAATATTTGAGTCACACAAATAAAAAGAAATAAAATAATTTCTACTGAACAAACCCCAATATGAGATTATCTTTCTAGTAGGAATGATTTCAGAGTTGTGAAGCTATTTTCAATAATAATTTTTGTTGTTTACAATAAATATCATAATTTGTGTAGCTCTGTCTCACAGCAGTGTTATGGCTAAAAGTACACAAGCCTTGCAAGCAGATTTCATTTCAAAGTAAATGAAGTCCTTTTCTTGTATTCCCTGAACATTTTGATGAAGACACAAGTCCCAGGGATTCTTAAAATCCTTTTATCTCCCTTCTCATGTGTCATCGTCATACATAATGATTATTCTCTGAGTCATCCCCTTAAAATCCAAAAAATCTCCTCTGTCTTCAGCTTGCATGACTTTTTCTATTATTTTCAACCTACCTTTCCCCCAGCCCCTTATTACATAAATTGGCATTATATAAATATGGCATTAACTATGCAGTTTCACTAAATCATTCTCCCTCATTGTCCTGCCACTCCAGCCTATTTCTCTCTCCTGCTCTTTACCTTCAAAGCCAAGAGAAATAGAAAGACACTTTTTCATGGGAAAATAAATAATTGAGCAAAGTTGAAATTCTTTTTCAGACGAATGGTAGATATGAGAAAGAAGCTAAAAATTTCTTACACACCAGTAATAGTTTAGTTTATTGCATTCCAATTGCTAAAAGTGTTTCTTCCTTTTCACTAAAAATCTAAAGCTGTTCACAAAAATTCAGTAAACTTAAATCCTGAAGATATCATCATAGTGAAGTCATAATTTCTAATTAACAGCAGCAAGAGTTTAATAAATTGAAGACTCTCTTCACTTCTTCTCAAGTACCTCTGAGAGCATGAAAAGTAGAAGAGACAGTTTCTGCAACTGCTTTAGCCTACACATTTTTTTCTTAAGTGAGTTGGAGCAGTTTGGGTTGAAAATTTAACCCCAAGCACCATGAAATTCCCACCATGATATGAGTCCCAAGAAATATCTGTGTCTCGTGCAGTGAGTCTCTAAATCCTCATTTTCCTATGTGGTACACATACGGGTTGCAGATTATGATTTAATCAGCCATTTTAGAAAAACAGGCACTTGGAATTCTAACATAGTAGAATGGATCATGGTGGCATAAAAGTCACAGCAAGACCACGCTCCATAGGACGGCACTTGGTCAAGAGTTCTTTATATCTTTTTACAGTTCCTCTCTGTGCAAAGTAAACTTCTTCCCTTTGTCAAAAGTACATCGGGTGAGCTATCTAAATGAAAGCACACTCCTCTTGTCTTTCATGAATCACTAAGTGACTTGGTTCAACATTAGGTCACTGAGGAACACAGACTGTAACAGAAATACATAAAAGCTGAAAGGGGAGAGGAGGGATGCTATTCTGGAAAACTGTTACCAGAGTAACATAAACCTGGTGTGTTTTCACAGGGAAATGAATCACTTGTTTCTGTTGGCTAAAATTCTGTTTTCTTTAATTTCATATTTTAACTTGTCTAATATATGCTGAAGAAGCCCAGGGTTTCTAGTCTTCAAATGGAGATAACTTGCTAATTAAAAGCTCAGCAGAGGGTTTTGCATGGTAATTAAGCAGAACTGGATAAAAGGAACACTCAAACAAGCAGAAGCACACCGTGCATGTGAGGGTGAGAGCACTCAAAGTACAATCAGTTCTCTGAGAGGGAGAGCCAGACAGCGAGGGGGCTCTGCAGATTGTGATCACTCAGAAAAGAACAATGAAAAAGAGAGAGGAAAAAAACCATAGAAATCACATTCACTGAGCCCAGTATAATCTACTCAGGCAAAGTTAGGATATTTTGGCCTGGATTTATCAGGTTATTGTAAATTTCTCTTTCTTTTTGATGGTCTCCCATTAGCACCACTAGAGTAGGAGGGGCAAATGCAAATGTCCATGTGGCTCCAGCTGGAAGCTGGAAGCCGGAAGCAGGAAGCTGGAAACAGGAAGCTGGCTGGCTATGAAGAAACAGGGAGTGATGGGGATTGTGCCATTCAGCTGAAAAGTTGAAAACACTGCTGTCCAAATGACATGTGTCCATGAGCCCCATCCTATGGGGTACTAGATTGGGACCTCTCTTCTAGGGTGGCAAAAATGGCATCGTTTTCACTTTCACTTTTCTTTGACAGCTGGCTTTCTTTTAAATATATTCAATTAGAAAAATGTCAATGTCCGTTCAATGTTATTATTTATACAGCTGTAGATACATCAAACATCCTAGCTCTTGCTTTTAGAGTCCAGGTGGATGGTATCTCGTTGGGTTCCTTCCATGCCATTGTTTTCCAGGAAACATGGCCTGTGGTGCTACTCTGGCTATAATTTCTACCTGTTTTTCTCGATACCTCTTTAAATATACAGTCAATACCACCCACCTCTAATGCAATAGCATAGTTTTCTGCTGCAGCCCTCCACGTCTAATAGGGCAGTTTCTCTTCCCTTTGTTCTTGCCACTGTGCTGGGCATTACAGGGGCCACTCATTGTTTCTAACACTTTGCTTCGTCAGCTGCTCCCCTCTAACTAAACTATGTTCATTTTCTACTTTATCTTTTTGTCCTCTAATGACTTCCTTATTTAAATTTTCTAAGTCTGATCTCTCTCCATGATTACTGTCAAAGCATGTTACATTCACCAGTGTTCTATTCTGACACATTATTTTAAAAATCTAACTCAAACTCCTTCTCTTCATCCACTAAACCAGCATCTCTTCTTGACTACACCACTTCTGTCAAGGTTGCTATCATTGTCTGAAAGACAATTTTAGGCCCAAGAGCTTTGATTCTTCTCTCCTCTTACTCTCTGCCTCTCTCCCTCCCTTCCTGCTTTCCTTCCTTCCTTCCATACAACTGCTCATTAAAACTGGTTTGTTTGAAGTTATCTGTTTTGTATGTATGCCTTCATTCCCATGTTACAGCCATACCTTTGTCTAGAACCTTGGTTACTGCTTCACTTCACACTTAATTTATTATACCAGTTGTCTAATTGGCTTCACTTCACACTTACTTTATTATACCAGTTGTCTAATTGGCTTCTGCCTGCAGTCTTTCACTGCTACAGCCTGTCCTGCCCACTGCAGCAGATACATTGCACTGTGAAATTCCACCATCCTGGACTCATCCCTGCTCAAAGCCACCAGCAGCACCATGTGCCTCCAAGAAGTTTAGACATGGCAGTCTAGAGTCCATGTTCTCTATAATCACCGCCTCTTACATCCTTGCTTTATCTTTACCATTTTTCACCTAAAGTCCTTCTTTCCAAGCAGTCTCACTCTCTCTCCACACTCCTTCCCAACTCCCAAACATGCACCTCTTCTTAGAAAACCTCCCCCTCCTATGATGTTCCTCCCATCTTGACTCACCACGTGGACCACTTCCTCAAGGCCTTTCCTGATTATATAGGTGCTTTTTCCATATTTCCGATTGTATTTATTAAATTTCACATGAGTTTGAATCAGGTGTTCTTCAAAAATCTGTAGCCTCCCTGGCAGGGGAGAGGAAGTCACATACTTGTAGCTGCAGCTCAGCAGGAGACTGAGGAAGAGGGATTACTTGAGCCCATGAGATTGAGGCCAGCTTGGGTAACAGCACAATTCCATCTGTAAAAGAAAAAATGAAGAATTCTTATCCTTATACAGACAGGGAATTTTGTTGGTATATTCTGTAGTCACAATGATATAACTTCAATAGGTTTTTTATAATTATTTCTTGAATAAAGATGATAACTATCTTAATAATGTCATCTACAGCTACTAAGTTCTACACTGAATTGAATATTTTAATACATTTTAATGAGTGTGTTTTCAAGATTTTCATAACTTCTTTTATAGACATCATTTGTTCATCTTTCATGCATGTCTGAAAAATTTAAGAACATTAATTAAATGTTTAATCAATTTGCATCACAATTAACTTCATCCAAATCCTTATTTAGTGACCATGTTCTTCCTCTTCTCCTTAGAAACATTTCTTCTCAGGAGTATTTTCCTCTTACATGTGTATTTATACTATGCATACTTTAATTCTCATTATTATTATTTTATTTTAAAACTATTATTTAGTTTATGGAGTTCATATTTTAAAAGTATAATATATACATATATAAGAAAGCCTTCTCAAACTTTAGTTGACTAGTATAATTTCCAAGAAACAGAATTGCTAGGTCTAAAACTACATGCATTGGTAATTCTGACTAGAAATATCAAATGGCATCTGTAGTAAAATAAACTATTTTATGCTCACAAAAATACATGCATGCTTGTTTGTCCTAATGTAGTATATCTTAATATTGTCAAACTTTTGGGGTTCTATCACTTTAAAAGGAGAAGATTGATTAAGGTTAATTTTTAAACATTACCTTTATGGAGGCCTAATTTACATGAAAACATTTAAGTGTAAAATTGGATGAGTTTGGGCATAAATATAGTCATGTAATCATTGCTATAAACATGATATAGAATATTTCCATCACACACACCAAATTCCTCATTCTCCTTTATTCCCAATACCTAAATTCATCCCTAAATCTTGACAGCAACTAATTACTTTCAGTCACTTATCATAATTGTGCCTTTTATAGTTCTTCATTTATTTTTTTTTTATTTTAGAAACATAAAAGTACAAAAACATATTGACAAACAGACACCCATTATCATAGAAAATAGTACAATCACAACTAATCTATAGACAAGGTGATATGGTCTCAACAGTAGTTGTTGTTTTATCCATTGATATCTTCGAATTGTAGATGTATGGACCCATATACAGACATGCAAATTTAGTCA
>PVLD010025625.1:0-23436 GCA_004027595.1 Dinomys branickii
AGAATAACAACAAACTATAGGCTTTACAAAGAACAGTTTGCATATATTTTATTTTAGATACTTTGGATCTGGACATATAAAAATAGTATGAATTCAAAATAAAAATATATTTTCAAAATAAGCACATGCACATTGAATCAGTTTGGAAAATTCAGGCATATCAAAGAAATACTCCTTTTTCTTAGGGATAATCACATTAACATTTGGTGCACAGCCTGATTGCAGTATCTTGATATCAACTTTTGATTTATGTTTTCTGTAATGGTTAAAATTATTTAATATGACTATGGAGGCAGGCAGAAGATACCTAAAGAAATTAGTACTAGCCATGATTTGTTGATAGACATGTCCCTGAAACATACACGCTTATACATGCACACACACACACACACACACACAGACACTCTTATACACACATACCCCACTACATCCTTTTTCACATTAGTAACAACAACACAGCAGCAACAAGCAAAGGCATGCTCATATTATATCTCGAGTCAGAAGTATTAGCTGCTCCATTACTGGGTATGGAACCCAGAGTACTGAGTTACATTACCCAGCCCCCTTCCCCTTTTTTATTAATTTTGAGACAGAGTTTTACTAAGTTGCTCAGACTGGCTTCGGATTTGCAGCCCTCCTGTCTCTTTCTGAGTAGCTGGAATTACAGGTGACAGCCATACACATGAGTTAGTGCCTACCTGAATGGTTACTTGGTATTTATGTGAGCAGATGTTTTGCCTCTGGCCTGTTTTTGTAGCCATCTGTAGCAGTCCTTGTTGTTGTATTGCTTTGTTTAGGTCTGACCCTAATTCTCCTGCTTGGGGGAGGAACATAATTTTTATTAACACATACATGAAAATTAGTTTCTCCATTCAAATAGTCTCAAGTACTGTATATTTATCTGAAATACTGTATGTTTAACAGAGAAAAGTTAACTGATTTTCAGTAAACACATCAGATCTTGTTCCTTTGGATGGATTATCTCATCTCCTTTATAGTAACCTTTAGAACTATGGGTTTAGGTCTTCCTTTTTTTAGGGGGATAGGGTACTGGGAATTGAACTCAGGACCTTGCACTTGCCAGGCAGGTGCTTATAACTGAGCTATATCCCTGACTAGAGCTATGAGTTTATTCCAATTATCCTGACCTTATTGCTGTTTTTTTTTTTTCTTTTTTTAGGGATCATGCATTAAGTATAGTCATTGGTTTGTAAGAGAGTAGGGGAGACAGAGTGAATATTATGTGACATACAAGTACCACTGTCTTGGGATTTTCAGCAACACTTGTGGAGAAGCATCAAATTTGAGGGCTTTGGTTCTGCCCTGTTTAGGAGCTCTCTTCTGCAGCTTGAAGGACCTATGCGCTAAACGTATGTATGTGTACAGGAGAAGTTCTCTGTTGCTCAGTAAGGTTTTCTCCTGGCATGGGAACTGCAGAGCATCAGCTCACTGCTTAGTGACAGAGTAGCTTGGGTGTGTGGCTCTGCTTTGGCTCCACCCTTCGTCAGCACCAGAGCCCGTTAGTAGATGTTGGGCTCTATTGGGAAGGAGGAAGAAAGAGGAAAACTAGTTCTGATTTTTGTGCTGTTGTTTGTTTTTTCAGCAAATATTTTGATCCTATAGAATTACATATGATTAACTGTAAAGAAGAGCAAATAGAACAGAATGAAATGCACCATTTTACTAAAGATGAAGAGAAGTCAAGAATAAGCCTTACTTTACTGTTAAGGAGTTGCTGATTTTATTATATATAAGTCAAGAAGGTGGCTCTATTTCCAGTGTTTCCAAGGCTATGTCCAGACTTTTGTCATTTTCTTTATACTTTTAACTCTTTCTTGATACTCTCCTTCATCTAGTGACTTGACATCCTATACCTCATGAGGAAATGGCTTTTATACTAAATGAACTCCCAACTTTGTGCTCATACTTACGTGTTTATATTTTGTAGTAGATATTTCTTGGTTACTTCTTACAGTACATGTGCCTCCTATCTAATAAAATGATGTTTTCTAGTGATACAGCTTAGGCAGGAATGTCTCTGGAATAAGATGTAGGGAATGTTAACAGATGTGATCTTGTTCTATCACTTTCCTTTATTTTTGAACTAATTATTTTGGTCTTTCACTAACCTTTCTTTTTTCTGGCTATTTTTTTTCTAAATTCATGTATTTCTCTTCCCTTTACCTCATTTATCGCTGTCTTTCTCTTCCTCCTTCCTTCTCTTCCTTTCTCTTTTTCTGTTTCCTTTCTGCCCTCTTCCTTCCTTCATTTTCCCTAACACACACAGAGACACTCATCCTCTTTGGGGTATAATTCGCATATCATTCAATTCAGTCTTTCAAAGTATACAGGCTAGTGCTTTTTAGTAAGTATATTCTTATTGTGTGCAGCCATTATTACAATCCGGCCTTAGGACAGTTTTTTTTCCCCCTAAAAGAAATTCTGTACTCATTAACTCATAATTCTCCCTTTCCTCACCCTGTGCAATAGTCCCCAACTATCTATGGATTTGCCTGTTATGGATATTCCATATAAATAAAGTCACACGTTTTCTTTTGAGGCTATCTTCTTTCATTTAATGTTTTCAAGGTTCATCTAATTGTAACATATATCAGTACATTTCTTTTTTAAATTGAGATAAAATGCACATATTTTTTTTACTATTTTAAAGTATAATTCAGTGACATTTAGTATATTGCAATGCCTAGTTCCAGAATATTTTTATGACTCCCAAAAGGAAATCTTGTATCAATTAAGCAGTTATTCCCCTTACCCCACCCTGGCCACTAATCTGGCAACTACTAATCTGTTCTCTTTTTATGGATTTGTTTATTATTCATATTTCATATAAATGGAATTATACAGTACATAGTTTTTCTGTCTGGATTTTTCCACTTAGAATAATTTATTAGGCTGTTAAGGTGCTGATATTATAACACATATAGCACTATTTCTTTGAATAATTCTGTTGTAAGAATATCTCACATTTTGTTTGTCTAATCATAGTTGCTGGACATTTGAGTTGTTTCCACTTTTTGGCTTTTGTGAATAATGGCACTATGGATATTCATATGCAAATCTGTGTGAATGTGTGTTTTCATTTTTCTAGGGTATATACCTAGGATTGGAATTACTGATTCATATGGAACATACTTATGTGTATCAGAACTTTAACTTTTGGAGGAACTTCTAAATTTTTCCAAAGTTGTTGCATTGTTTTACACTCCTTCTAGCAATATGTGAAGGTTTTGATTTCTCCATGTCTTCTCAATACTTGTTACTTTCTTTTCAATAATTTTCATCCCAGAGGATACAAAGTAGTATCTCATTGTGGTTTAATTTAAATTTCTTTTTGATTTATGTATTTCGTTCATTCATTCATTCATTCATTCATTCATTCTGGCTGTGCCATCCATCCTGGCCTTGAACTTACTACATAGCTTAGGCTGGCTTTGAACTCCTGTTGATCATCTGGCCTCAGCCACCTGAGTGTTGAGATTACAGGCATATGTCACTGCACTTGGCTTTAATTTAAATTTCTGTAATGATTAATGTTATCATACATCTTTTCATGTGCTCATTGGCCATTTTTATAGTTTCTTTGGAGAAATATCTATTCAAATCCTTCAATCAGTTTTAAATTATTTCTTTTCATAATTGAGTTTTTAAGAGTTATATATTTTGCCTGCAAGTCTCTCATGAGATATGTGATTTGCAAATATATTCTCCCATTCTGTGGAGTGATTCTTTACTTTTTGGATGTTGATGTTCTGTATATAAAAGTTTTGCATTTTTCTTTTGTTGCTTGTACTTTAGTACTGGTTCTATTTAGGGTAATCTCTGCCTAACCCAAGGTTATGAAAATTAGTTACATGTTTTCTTCCAAGAGTTTCATACTTTTGGCTTTTTATTTTTTATTTATGTTTTTAAAAGAATAGTAAAAAATCCCTCCTCCCAGTTCTTTCCTTTTGAGCAATTTTCTTTCATTTCACAATATTTATTGTACCTCCTAGATTTATTCACTCTTTCAGGTTCTTACACTAGTGAGACAATATGGTGTTTACACATGCGGGTCTGATTTATTTCACATATGAGTATGGTCTCTAGTTGTGTCCATTTACCTATAAAAGCCTCGAGTTTATCTTTCATTATAGCTGAGTAGCATTCCATTATATAAAAATACCACAACTTTTTTTTATTAATTCCTCAGTTGATGAGCATTTTGGTTGCTTCCACAACTTAGCTATTACAAATTACACTGCTATAAACATGGGTGCACATATATCACTGTCATATGATATTTTCAGTGCTTCTGGGAAAATGTCCAGAAGAGAACTAGCTGGGTTGAATGGGACCTTTAGTCCTAGTTTACTCAGGAACCTCCAAACTGATCTCCACAGTGGGTTCACCAGTCTGTACTCCCACCAATGGTGGAGAAAGGTTCCTTTTTCTCCACAGCCTCACCAGCATTTGTTATTGGTTGATTTCTCAATGATAGTCATTCTTTCTGAGGTGAAATGGAAGCTCAGTGTTGTTTTAATTTTCATTTCACAAATGACTAATGATGTTGAACATTTTCTCATGTATTTATTTGCCATTTGTGTTTCTTTATCTGAGGAGTGTGTGTTCATCTCAGATGTCCATTTTTGTATAGGATCTTTGAATTTGGGGGAGCTGATGTTTTTTAAATCTTTATATGTTCTAGATAGAAGTTCTTTGTCCAAGGGACAGTTGGCCAAATATTTTTTCCCAATTTGTGGGTTTTCTTATTATCTATAGTTTGGAAGTATTTTTCCCAGTTTATGTCTCATCTTTTCATTTGCTTATTAGTCTTTTGATAAAGATAAGTTTAACATTTTGAGACAATTGGATTTATCACTTTATAAAATTTTAAAATTATTTTTTCCTGTGTCCTGTTTTGGATACCATTGCCTACAAACTGAAAATATATTGTGCTTTCTTTTAAAGGCTTTATAGATTTAGCTCTTTGTTTAGATGTGTATTGGATTAATTATTGTGCATGATATGAGATGGTTAAAATTTCTTTTTCTTTTCCTTTAGATATTCAGTTTTTCTAGTACTTAGTTGCTTTTGTAGAAGTTCAAATTATCCTAATTTAGACTCTATTCTGTTTTATTGTTTTATTTGGTTGCATTTATGTCAGTGGTACCACATTATCTTGATTACTGTTGATCTGGAATTAGTATTGAAGACAGAACGTGTAAGTCATTTAGTTTTTTGTTCTCTTTTGTCAAGGTTCTTTAGAATACTCCATGTTCTTTGGGATTTCCATTTACTAAGGGTAGTAGCTAGCCAATTTCTATATAAAAGCCTGATTTTTTAATGTTTTGAATTACTTTGAATCTGTAGGTCAATTAGGAAGGAACTGACTTGGAACAATATTGTACCTGCAATTGACAAATAGTCTATATCTGTTCATATAGATATTTTTTGGAGAACCATAGGAAATATTTCTGGAAATGTTATTAATCAAGGGAGGATATTTTGAGGAATTGTTTTAGGTTAGAAGTCTTTATTTAGTACAATAACATTTGGACAGTTCCTTTTTTTGTTTGAATACTGTTTTTCCTTCTAAATGCCCTGACTTAAATTTATTATAACAATACTTATAACAAGAAATAAGAACACTATCAGGGTCACCTGGAGTAATTATCCTACAAACACAGTTTTTTTTTCTTTAGAGATATTTATTGTTGAGTTGTTTTCTAATAACATTTTAATTTCATAAGTTCTTAGCATTTTGGAATATAGATCGTGAATTGCAGTGCACTTAAAAGTCATTGAGGTAAATCCTACTGTTTATGGTATCTTGGCATTGAGCACTACCTATTTTGAAATATGTTTTGCCTTAATTTCAACAATAGTAGATACGATAAACATCCAAAAGGATGTAAATCCAATACCTGAAATAGAGTAGTGGTTCTCAAAGTGTGGTGTGCAGACTACTGAGTACATGAAGCCAAACGTATTTTATCATCATACTAAAATTTTATTTCTCTTTTGTTTTATGATGACATTTGCATATAATATAGAAGCAATGGCAAGTGATATGCAAGACTCAAGTTATTTGCATCACACTTCATTAGTGGTTTATCTTATTTATCACCATCAGAAAACAAAAGTAGTTATCTTATTTGTCACTACAGAAAACAAAAGTTAAATTAAGGCTTTTCATGAAGTAGTAAAAATCATTAACTTTATTAAATCTTGACTCTTGAGTGCATATCACTTTAGTATTCCTTGTGATAAAGTTGAAAGTACACATAAAGCTACTGTAGTACTGAAAAATGATGATTGTCTAAGGAAAAACATTTGAACAGTTATTTGATGGTGAGCTGAGCTAGCTGCTTTTCTCATGGATGTTCAGTTTTATTTGGAAGAAAGGCTGCGATATTCACACTGTATATTTGCAAACATTTTCTTGAAATTGAACTAAGTGACCCGGTTATTTAAAGGAAAACAACTGATGGTATCTGTCTTCATTATGTTTCTCTTGTCGCTGAGACAAAATACCTGATGCCCAGAATTAAGGAAGGAAAGGTTTATTTAGCTTACAGTTTATGGAGGTTTCAGTCCATACTCAGCTGGCTCCAAGGGAGAGTGGCACATGGCAGAGGGCAACAGTTCATGGTAGCAGAAGATAGCAAAAGTGACAGCAGAAGGGAAGAGGAGTGGCCACAAGCAGCCTTTTTCTCTCCCTTACATATGCAAACTACCCGCCCCAGGGCAGCTGTAGCTCTCACATCCATAATCCCAGCATTGGATCATGAATCAATCATAAACTCTAAAAGCCCACCCCATGACTGTGTGTGTCTTTGGGGGGGCACCCAGACACAAACCATAACAGTATCCTTTGCCAATAAAAAAATTTGAGCTTTCAGATAAAAATTAGAATTTTGGAAAACTTGTATTCATTATCATGAACATAACAGTTTCTCAACTTTTAGAAACTCTTCTAATGAAGTTGGTGGTATTAATGGTGTGATTTTTTGATACTCTGTGATATAATTTGTCAACATTTGGAAGATTTGAAGAATACTTTCCAAATGACCAATGCATGCTGCTACAAAATGGTACATGGGAAAGATATGATCAAAGTGCATGATGGATTGAAACACTTTAATGTTATGAACGCAAAAAGTTCATTGATGTGATTTTGGTTTTTCACGTGTAGTTAACCTTTAAGAGACTGGTACTTACTGAGCTTTGCTCTAGTACCAAAGAGCATCTACAATAACCTAGTCATGTCACTGGACAGGGTCTGAGGGGCTGGAACCTCAACTTGCCTCACAGAGTAGATTAATTGACTCATCACAACAAAGCATTTCAGGATATGTCAGTGAGATTCATAGGAAGATTTGTTAGGCATAGGCGAAGAAGCACGCACTCAGAGAGAAATAGAGTATGAGTGCTCAAGAGAGAGAGAGGCCCTGTGGTCTGGGGCTGGGGATACTTATGTGGTTTTGCAGGTATCCTTTACGATAGGCGATCTAAGATTTTTGTCTAAAACCCCTTGAATCTTTCCTTTATTTTTATCAGGTTTCTGTCTTATATCACCTTATGAATGGATTTACAGTATCTTTCAGTGATTTGAATTTGATGGCCCTGGAAGAAAGAAACAAAATCAAAACAAAACCAGCCTAGGGAGCAAACACAAGGCACAGAGTGCAGATACAGAATAGAGACGTGGGTAACAGAGCACACATACAGGATAGAGACGTGAGTCACAGAGCACAGATACAGAATGGAGACGTGGGTCACAGAGCACAGATACAGGATACAGATGTGGTTCACAGGGTATAGGTACAGAATAGAGAGGAGGGTCACAGAGCACAGATACAGGATAGAGACGTGGGTCACAGACCAGAGATACAGGATAGAGATGCAGGCCACAGAGCACAGATACAGGATAGAGACGTGGGTCACAGACCAGAGATACAGGATAGAGACGTGGGTCACAGAGCACAGGTACAGGATAGAGACGTGGGTAACCTTCAGTAATGTCCATCGTGCCTTGGAGCTGTAGTTTTCCTGTTTGCTTCTACCTCTATTTCTTCTAATCTGTCCCAGTCAGGCTATTGAAATACTATTTCCTTTTCCAAATAAATATCTATGTGAAACCAGATTTACTTCATTTACCTCAATTAAAATATATGAGCACAGATTGGATCTTGAAAGCAGATTCATAAATCCAGTACTATTTATTAAACAAGACACTGAAGATTTCTACAAAAAATGTAAAACAATAAGGCAGAAACAAAGACAAGTATTGTATGTTCTCTTTGTTATGTGGAAACTAAGGAAAAGTCAACCTAAATGTGGAATAATGATTGCTTTGGACTGGGAAAGCGGAGAGTGAGGGTGGGAGGAGGGCAGAGGTGCAATTGATATATGCTCATCTAAAATGTTGATTAAAAACTCATAGAAACCAAAGACTAAAGTGTCTGTGCACTTCTCATCTTGATCTGTCATTCTATCTTAGTAAACATGGAATTGCATGCATTTTTTTCTGAGTAAAAATATACATAGTTTTAAAAAATTCCAGAATGGGTTCCTGAGCCCCAGTAATCGTTAAGATTTGCAGTTTGGTCACAGGAACTGTTAATTGTATCTACACTGTCTCATGTGACTTGGAAAGTGAAAAGCATTCTGCTTAATCTTTACCTTTCTTATACTTTCTACTGTCTCTGTCATGCACTTCATCTGTTTATTTTGAATAATATTGAATCAAAAGTAAACTTGTGTCACTCGCTAAAGCTTTTGGAAAATATAGTTACTGATAATAAAATATTTTAATTATACTGACATGTATTTGTTAATATGAGTAATAACTTAGAAATTTATATTTTAAAATTCAGTTTTAATTTACTAAGTTTCTAATAGGTACATAGCAATAGATATACCCATCAACAAAATCTCATTTGGATCCTCAATAATTTTTAACAGTGTGAAGGGGTTCTGAGACAAAAAGTTTGAGAACTGATGAAATATAGAGGAGGTGAAAGATTTAAATGGGTAGTTGATTCTCAGTTTTTGTATGTCCTGTGTTTGTGACTTTACCTCCTTACTAATATTTATAGCCTCAAGACCAACAACCAGAGCACTTTCACAGCTCTCTGTGGACATGTGTGTGCACTGAGCAGGGCAGAGCGCTCATCACTCCGTGTGCGCACTCCCAATGAGCTGAGCGAGGGGCCCTCCCTCCTGGTCCCAGCTGTCACCAGTCAGCAATGGCTTTCTCATGACCTGTGCACCATCACTTTTTTTGCCTACTTGTGTTTTGCTGGTGATTCTGTTACTTACAATGGCTCCCAAATGTAGTCCTGAAGTGCTTCCTAGGGTTCCCAAGACCAAATGTGCATTATGGAGACAGTTTCAGGAATGGGTTACAGTGCTATTGGTTGTTTGTTCCATTTTAGTGAATCGAATTTGTCTAAACAGAGACACACACAAAACAAAGTTATCAAAATGCTACAGAATCGAGAAAGTCAACTCTATGTCCTCTAGAAGCAATGGTTTACCATACACTAATTCTCTGTTTGAAGTGCCTTTATGCAGCCTACAGTTATTCTGTGAATAATGAGAGTCACCTAACTTACATTCTCAGATGAGAGGGTGTGCAGTTGTGATTGGATGATGTATCCAGTGGATAGATTTATGAACTAGAAAAAAGTTTAATAATAACAGTGGACTCAGGAGCCTTGGTATCTGAGTCTTGGCAGGGTCAGCAAGGTAAAGGGTTAAAGTTTGACAAGGCTAGACTTATGCTCAATTAGGGAAGTGAAGGCTTGGAGTTGAGGAAGGATAGGAATCTAGATAGTCATTTGAATTTGTGCTTACACACAAATTGAACCTCTCATTTAAGAACTGCAGTTCAAGATCTAATTTTCTAAATTTAGCAGCTGGGATCAGCCAGCTCATTCTTCTTACAGCATCTCAATGGGAAAAACATGGTCCCTGTTGACCTAGAGCCTACACCAAGTCCTCCAAATAATATGTCATTTTTGGTGTAACTTCAGAAAGAAATGAAGACTTTCTTCTCTCCTATTCTATCACACAGAAAATTCCTTCTTTCTTTCTTTTGCACGTTGTGTAAATAAACAATAGGAGATTTTTGCTAATCTATTCTACTAGTGTTTGATGGTTGGTTTCCTCCTTTTTTGGGTGCTGGGGATCCAGTCCAGGATCTCATAAGTAATGGACCTCACACATGCTAGTCAGGTGCTCTGCCACAGAGCCATACTCCTAGGCTTGGTAGGTTACTTTCAGCGTTTTTGTTTTACAAATCATGTTGTAGTAAACACAATTCTGTATCCTTGGATTGTAGGGTGTTTATACCTTTTATTCCACTAGGCCTTTCACTTAGCTCCTCTGAAATTTTTCTTTTAATTAAATATTTTCATATAATTTTCCTTTACAAAAATTTCTGTGTGCTATTTCAATAATAAGTCAGTTCAATAAGGACAATTGCTATATTTTAATATTATTTAGATATTGTTAGTGCTATATGTTTTGCTTAATGGGACATTTAATTATCTATATTGGCATTTGTTTAGGTGTTGATAACTTGTTACTGAAAACTTTTATCTATAATTTGAAGTATTATAAAAATGTACAGTGCACATTTAAATTTAAAACATTTATTACAGAAAAAGATAATACCAACCCCCTTCAAAATACTGGTTTTTTTTTGTGTGGTACATTTGCATAATGATGCAGTGGATCAAATTGCCTTTGGTGAGCCACCAGCTGTGAATTAGCATTGCCCAGAAATGGAAATGTTGGATTTTGATAAATTTGACTTCCTTTTAAACTTATCAATCCTCAGTGCCACACACACACACACACACACACACACACACACACACACACACACAAATGCTTTTATAGAGGTACTGATTCTTTTTCTTCTTTGAAGAAATTAAAAAATAGGAAAAAACTTACTGAATTTTTTTAGGTATGATTTAAGCATTTTGTCAAATGACACTTAATTTTAAGTAATAATTTTATCACTAATTTTTCAATTTTGTTCAAAGTAACTTTTTACTAGTAAAAAGTTAGATAACATCACAATAGGAATCTTAATTTTTTGCTCATTTAAAGAAAGTTATTTCCAAAGCATAGTTAGTTGTGTGCATGAGATATTAAAGAAACTAGGGAACTATTTGGTTTTGCAAATAATTACCAAAGAAAGTATATTAAATGATAAATTCTGGCAGTGGGAATTTATGAAACAGGTATGGAGCATATGCTTATGTTTGTGTTATGCTTATGTTATGACCTATTTTCAAATAGGTCAAAATTACTAGTAGGGAAGAAGTAGTAATTAATAGAGCATAATAAGCAGTGACCACATTTTCTTTAACTACAGTGAGTTGGAGAAGCATATAAAGTTCTCGCTCTGATAGCCTGAGATAACACACGTAGCAGCACAGTTCCATGCCTTTCTGCTCTCATGCATAAGGCAGCCAAATGCTATCAGCCCTTTTCCCTTCCTGGCACTGCATATTATTTTCTGTTGGCCTTGTTTCCTCTTGTATGCTGTTTTCTGCTTCCCCTTCTGGCTCTGGCTCTGTTTAGCCTCCTGCTTCAGGTTCTGCTTATTTTCCTGGCTCTGCCTGTGTTTATCTTTCAGTATTTGCTTCCTTTGTCGGCCCAGTAGGTCCCACACCTCCTGCCTCTCTGCCTACTTAATGTTCATTTCCTTTTCTCTGTTCAATATTATTGCTTCCCTTCTGGCCCTAATAAAACCTCCTTTGAACTACTTTACAAATAGAATTACAATGATTTGGCACCTATGACCAACAATCTGTCATATTCCACGTATAAGAGGTGACTATAAAGATAGCTTATGGCCATTTAAAGTCTTAACTTAAACCTGCTCTTTAATCTTAAGAATATTCTGAAAGTTGTGAAGAATTTGAAGATACAGATTTGGCCTGGGGTTATAAGTTATAATCTATCTGTAGTTTCTGTAGATCGTGTTTTTTAGGAACAAAGATGTACACTGAAAGTCTATTGTGCCCAATAGTAAGAATTGTTTCATGGTTTTATTTTAGTAGTATGCATTTATGTAAGTGTGTATGCTGTATATAAAATGTTTCTCTTACTATGGGCCAAACTCACAATAGTTTGAATATCATTGAATAACTTGTGGTACGCATGCTGCATCAGCGGGCTGTTTGTATCATTGAAAGCTCTGAAAGGTCGGTCATCATCGGCATAGAAGATTTACTTTAGTTTTGTCTGCCTCCCTCCCTTCCTTCCTTCCTTCCTTCCCTTTTCGCTCTTTCTTCTTTTTTTTTGATGTAGGGTCTTGCAATGTAGTTCAGGCTGGACTACTCACTATATGTCCCAGACCAGCTTCAAAGTCACACTGATCCTCCCACCTGAGTGCTTATGGGTATATGCTGCCATGCCTGGCATGTTTTGGGTGCTTTCATGGGTATACTATAGGGACCATGCCCAAAGGCTTAAAACTACTTTAAAAACATAAATACAAAGCCTTAAAATGGTATTTCAACTAAATCAGATTTGCTGTAGAAGCCTTGAATTCTGTCATAACTTATGTAGGACCTAGGATAGCATTACTGGCTCTGAGCTGCCTACCTCAGCACTTAGTTAGGTGAAAACATTGTGAAAACTAGGGTTCCAAAGCACATGGTGTTTGCAGCACTGTTACAGTTTCTGTGCTACATTTAGAAGTGACTAGACTAAGAAAGCTAAGACTGCAGTGAAAGATGCCAAAATATTTGAAATATATACTCATCTTCCCCTTCAGAATTAAAAAAACCCCGAATTCCCTGAGTTAATTATTTTTTGTCAGTAGAATATGCAGTAGGAGATTGCCTGCTGTTTTAGGGTTAGAAATGAGCTGATTTAAAAGATAGCAAGTTGTTAACCGATTAAGAACAGATCGTGTTGGAAGCAAAGCCTCATCTATATCTTTTTCTCTGGTACCAGGACTTACTTCTCACTTTCCTGGTTGGTTTTCCTGGTTCTTTGATATTATGAAAGGTTTTCAGAATCAAGTTCTATTTTCCTGATATTCTAGACCAAGCATGTATCTTTCTTTGTTTAAGGTACAGAATTCTACAGTCTCAGTTAAATACTTGTTCTAAAACTTGAAATGAGATGCAGCTTCTTTTGAAGCGAAGCCTTGGCTTTACCTGCATGTAATTCTCTGATGAACTTGTATACATGAGGGATGATCAAGACAGGGTCTTTATTTTTTACTTACCATGTTTACCATCTGTGTATCTGGTAGCTAAAGGGTATTGATCTTTCAGTTTGTACGGAGGCTTGATTTACCAGCTCAGCTTTGAATATTTTCTACTTTCAGTTTTTGCCAAGAGCTAAGGAGACACAGCTGATCTGTAAGCACTGTCTCAAAGGCATGTTAAAACTGTTCTTAAAGCAGGGCATGGTGGTGCATACCTGTAGTCCTAGCACTTGGGAGGCTGAGGCAGGAGGATCATGTTGTAAGTTTGAGACCAGCCTGGGTTACGAAGTGAACTCAAGCTAGCCTGAACTGCATAGGTAGACCCTGTCTCAAAAAGACAACAGCAAAATAAAGTCAAACAAAACAAACTGTTCTCCTTTTCCTCCTCGTAAGTCCTGAGAACAGTAACTACTGCTGCTGCTAAATTTCTAAACAGTTAGTATGTGAACCGAGACCTGTCTGTATTATTTGTATTGTATTTCAGATATCAACTTGTGAAGGAGATATTTTAATACTCACTTTTATAAATGAAATTCAGGCTCAGAGAGAGAAGAATATCATCTAGTGTTTGTTAGTGGTGAAGTTAGGACCCGAATCTCGTTTATCTAACTCTAGGCCTTGAACTATACTCCACAACCGATCTTCACATCAGAAACTGTGTATCTAGGTATTTCTCTGTGTCCCCAAAGAGGGTTAATGTGTTCTTAACAGTTGTAGGAAAGTTAACAGTTGCATCATATTTTTATGTGTTTTGGATAATACAGAGTCCGCCAAAAAAAGCTTACACCCTTCAGCACTTTGCTGTATAATACATGTCTGGTATCAGATGACCACCACTCTGAGCACCCCTTATAGTTGTAGAGGCCAAAGATAATTTGTATTAATTTCCTGATGTCTCAATAAATTTGGTATTAAAATATTTATGCAAGTTTTTATTTTCCTGGTGTATACATCTTTTGGGGAGACTTTGTATTATGGAGGATATCACTTAATACATTGTTCCCACCCTTTACATGAACATTTTTGTCAGAGATTCTATAGAGATTAAAACCTTTTGAATTGACTGGTAAACCAGCATTTTGGGGAGGATTTTGCATTACACTGAATTTCTGTTTTATATCCAATAATAATTTACTGGCTCATAATTAGCATAATAAAGGACTCACTGTGTCCTAGGCATTGTGCTAAGCACTTTTCATGCATCATCTCACCTGATTCTTATAACAATATGAGCTATTATCTCTAATTTATTGTAAAATCTCTGAGGTTCAGAGATACTAAGTAATTTGTATAATTGATTTTGAAATGGCACTGGCTGAATTAGAATTCCAGTTTTTAAAATTTCAAAACCAATGTTTTTGATGTAATATCACAGCATTAATGTATATTACTTATATTCCTTGGAACCATGTCAAGGGACGTGATTATTACTATATTACCTAAGTTAAAAAGATGACAATACATTAAATTTCTTGCCCAAGATCACAAAACCAGAATGTGTGAAGGTAGGCTTTCTTATTGGAACTACATGTCACAAAAGCTTATACACTTTTCACTATGCATTTTTTCAGTTTTTGTTTCTTTTTTACATTTTAAAAAAAATTTTATTTCTTATTAGTACATATTTGCAGTATATTTTGATTATGTACCTCAAGGGGAGTTGGTTCATATACATAACACATCTTATTCTCTTTTCAGCCCCTTTCTCTCCCTCTTTTCTCTATCTCTTGGTCTCTTTCCCCTTTGCAGAAGATCTATCTTCCTTCCTACTATTTTTTATTTTGCTCTTTATATTTGTGGTTTCTCACATAAGAGGAACCATGGAATAGTTAGGCTGTTCTGACTGATTTATTTCACTTAACATTATAGTCTTAAGGTGCATCCATTGTCCTACAAATGACTGATGTTTATCTTTCTTTACGGCAGCATTGTGTGTATATATTACATTTTCTTTATCCATTTATCTGTTGCTGGGCATGTAGGCTGTTTCCAAGATTTAACTATGCTGAGTTGTGCAGAGAAACCTTAAGACTTCTAGTGAGAATGAGTTTGTCTTCACTGTACACAGAAACTTCCTTATTAAAATGTGATATAAAATATCAAAAAAAAGGATTTAAAAAGAGATATTTTGAATGTCTCATTAGTGTTATTAGCAGTGAAGCAGTAAGGGCTGGGATCTCCTAGATTTTGAGGCCAACATTCAGAAGAGCTCTGAGTTCCAACAAAAGTTACAGGCAATACTTTAGGCTTGACAGAACCATTGACCGCACGTACCAAGCGCTCTGTTTCTCTTAAATAGCAGCCTTGACTCACTGAGGAACACACACACACACACACACACACACACACACACACACACACACAATTTCCATCTCTGGTGTAACTTGAAAGAGCTGAAGAAATTGCAACTGTGATCAGTGTGTTCCAAAGAGTTCTTTCTATCATTATTTGTACTCTTCTAACATCAGTTCGACAGGCTAGGGGCCCTCAGCGACCACATTACCAAGCACAGCAGCTATGGCTAAGTAGTAAATTGCCTCCTTGAGTGATGCTTGCTTACTAATGACCTCTGATTCACCATCACCCTAGTAACAGTATAAAAATAGGTTTGAGCTCCCTAGACCTAGACCTTTCAATTCAGTGTAAACTAATTTTAAGTAAGATCAGATATATTATTACAAGCCTGAATTAATGATAGGGGCTGTATTAGGACCATTAAATGCTGCACCAAAATTTTAAAATATTACTTTAAAAATCATACTAATCTAATGGTGCCAATACTCAGAGGGGGACAGTAGCTCAGGAGAGGCAAACCACATTGTCTGGTTCCTACTTTTTAATGTCCTTCTATACTTCACAAAGGAAAAATAATATTACCTTTTTATTATCAGTTAAGTATTTACTGAGCACATGTGAAGGTGTTTCCTCAGATATTCCCTTATCTGTCTGCTTTGTATGTATTCATTTATTTATGCTTCATCTACTTAAAAAGATATTGAATTGGCTTATTTATATATATTTTTAGATTGTCTTGAATTGATTTAAAATAAATTGGTGTTAATAAAATATCTTCTATTCTTACATCTGGTAATCTGAGCAACTTCATTGAAGATAACAATATGTAATATAACAACCACTGTTAATCCCTATCATTTGGTTTGAAACCCTGTATCATTTTTAACATCCTTGCTTTGTTTTGTTTGTATTTTGCTATTGTTCTTTTTTTGTACTATTTTCTTTAAAGTAAAAATTAAAAAAAATCAGAAATAACAAATGCTCCTGAGGCTGCGGAGAAAAAGAACACTGCTATGTTTTTGTTTGGAGTGCAAACTAGTATAACCACTAGGGAAGTCAGTGTGGTGATTCCTCAAAAAAACCAAAAATAGAAATTCCACTCAACCTAGTCCTTAGTTACACTGTCCTGGCTACCTCAATATCTGGAATCAATTCCCCTTCTGGATATCTTCCCTAAAGCATTGGACACATCACATTACAGTGATACATGCATACCCATGTTCCTAGCAGCGCAATTGACAGTAGCTAAATCTCGGAAGCACTTTGAAAACAAAATGTGAAGTAAATCAGACACACACGCTTAAATATTGCATGGTCTCTCTTATATTAGAACCCTAAATATAAATAATTTAAAGAGCAAAATAAAAAATAGATAATAGGAAACAGGGAGATAGACATTTTGCAAATGGGAAAGAGATCAAGATGTGGATAGAGGCAGGAGGAAGGGAAGGAGAGGCACATAAAGAGAATTAAGATGTGACGTGTACGTGTGCCAGTTGCCACGGCGAATGTATTCAGGACCCATTACAAACGTGTATCTATAAGAAAAGGTTGCTCTGTACATAGCAAGAACCCACTGGACACTGCCGTGCAGTCTGAGGGAGCTGTGACAGAGCAGCCAGCGTCCCGTTCTAACCCTCCCACGGAAGATGGTGTTTCGTTACGTGTGTTCTCAGTGAGTCTTCTTAAACACGAAGAGGAGTTTTTGTCTTCTGTTTTTCCGTTCATTCTTTTAATAGTTACGTAGGTTTGATTGCGTCTCCTGTCAGCCTCATTTCCCCACTCCGAATCTGTAAAACCTGTCCTTTAATTTGTGCCCTGTCCCCTCACATCTGTCAGTTTCTCTTGCTTGAGTATTTTATACACAGATAATGCCTTTGTTAACAGAATAATCGAACAAAGAAAATATTTTAAGTGTAGGAAAAAGGATGCCATTTTTTTCTTTGTTTCAAGTACAGGGCATGATTGAAAATGTATTTAAATTTAAAAAATCCGTGACAAATTGTGCTGCTATAAACATGGGTGCACATGTATCACTGTGGTATGATGTTTTTAACTCTTCTGTGAAAATACCTAGAAGGGGAATAGCTGGGTTAAATGGGACCTCTAATAATAATTTTTGAGGAATAGCCAGACTGATTTCCAAAGTGGTTGCACCAGTCTACATTGCCAGTAGCAGTGGAGAAGAGTTCCTTTCTCCCCACAGCCTCTCCAGCATTTGTTACTGGTTGATTTCTTGATAATAGTCTTAATGGGGTGAGATGAAATCTCAGTATTGTTTTAATTTGCACCTCTCAAATCACCAATGGTGTTGAACATTTTTTCATGTGTATAAATGCCCATTTTTGGATTGGGCCTTGAATTTGGGGGTTCTGATTTTTAAAATTCTTTATATGTTCTAAATATAGGTCCTTTGTCTGAGGGATAGCTAGCTAAAATATTTTCCCAAATGCCCATCAAGTGAGGAATGGATAAAAAAAGATGTGGTATTTTTATACAATGGAGTATTACTCAGCTATAAAAAAGATAAACTCGAGGCTTTTATAGGTAAATTGATGCAACTAGAGACCATACTCATAGGTGAAATAAATCAGTCCTGCATGTGTAAATACTGTGTTGTCCTCCTACAGTAAGAACCTGAAAGAGTAAATAACATCTGAAAAGTACAATACATACTGTGAAAGGGAAAGAAACTGGTCAATAGGAAAGAACAACTGGGATGAGGAAAGGGAGAAGAGAAAGAAGTGAACACACACACACACACACACACACACACACACACATACACACAAAAGATAGTTAAGATAGTTGTACTACTAATTTCTATTGGTTTATTGAAAGGAACAATTAATGCTTAATTGTTTGATCTTGCATACCTATATCCAGTAATCTGAGCAACTACTCTGATGGTAACAATAAGTAATACAATAACCATTGTTGATTTCCTATCGTCTTGTTTTGAAATTATGCATCATTTTTGTGTTTTTATCTTTTGTTTTTGTTATTTTGTTTTTGTTCTTTTCTCTTTAATGTACAAAAATTTTATGACAGTAAAAGACATTGCCCTTCATCCTCCTCAAGATACCCGCACCCAACCAAGCACACTTACCACATTCTTCTTGTCACTTTCTGAAGCGGTTCTTGAAGTTTTTCATGTCCTTAGTTACACTGTCCTGGCTACCTCAATATCTGGAATCAATTCCAAATGTTGACCTTTCATGGTCATCTTGACTTTGGGGAATAGCCAGGAGTCACATGGTGGCAGATCTTGTGAATAAGGTGGATGAGGGCCCAGGACATGTTTTTACAGGCCTGCCTTTCCATTGGATGACTCAGCAGCTGTGTTCATTGTATTTTTGATTACACCTCCTGAAGACACTCTGGAAAGAGGGCTCGAGAGCTGCTGCAGAAAGTGGCAAGAACGATGGAATGAGTGTGTTTGAAGAGAGGGGGAGGATTTTGAGGGAGATTAATGACAGTGTGTCTTTTACTGTAATACATTTTTACAATTTAATTATTCATCGTATATTTTGACTATACCTTGTACATTGCTGATTCTAGCTATCACAGAACATGAAGCTTTAGCAGAATGATAAGAACTGAGATATAGAAGGATTTTACTAGCTGCAGTATATGATAATTACTCATTATGGCTGTGATTTGCATTTCCCTAATGCAAACAGCCAGTGACAGTTTTTATATGATTATTTGCCATCTATATTTCCTCTGTGTTAAAGTATTCCTACCTTTGACTGTTTTCTAATTGAGTTTTTTTCTCCTTATTGAGTTTAGAGGTTTTTTTATATAGTCTGGGTACAAGTTCTTGTTGTGTATATTACTTGCGAATATTTTCTCTTAACTTATTTTCTCTCCCTTTAGTTTTTCTTTTTTTGAGATGGGGTCTCACTATGCTGCCCAGACTGGCCTTGAATTAGTGATCCTCTGCTTTAGCCTCTGGGATGCTGAGATTATAGTGAGATTACACCAGTACATCTAGCTTTTTAACCTCGCTACAGTGTCACTCACAGAGGAAGACTTTAATTTTGTTCAATCCAATTGATTGACTTTTTTATGGGTTATGATTTTCATACCAGGTTAAGAGTTCTTGTGTAACCCTAATTGCTGCAAGTTTCCATCTTTTCTTATTTTTAAACATTTTTTCTTTTTTAATGAGTACTTGTTTGTAGTACATAATGATTATATTCCTCATGGGGAGTTTGTGCATATACATGGCACATTATTATTCTTTTCTCATCCCTTTCCCTCACATCCTTCCCTCCTGCCCCAGTTCTTGTTCTAGCCTCTTCATGCTTGCAAAAGCTCGATTTCCATTTTTTCTTTTTCTTTCTTTCTTTTTTTTTTTTTTATCTTTTTGAGACAGGGTCTTGCTGTACAGTTCAGGTCGGCTTTGAGCTCACTTTGTAGCCCAGGCTGGTCTTGAACTTGCAATGATCCTCCTGCCTCAGCCTCCGGAGTGCTGGGATTACAGGTGTGCGCCACCATGCCTGGTGATTTCCACTTTTTCAATTTTCTTTTTTTATATCTTTTCCTTCCCAACCTCGCCATTCCTTGATCCCCTTCACATTTGAAAAAGATTTCCCTAATTCCTATTACCTCTTTTCTTTTGTTCTTTGTATTTTGGGTTTTTCATATAAAAGAAAACATGCAATATTCAAACTTGTGTGTTTAACTTATTTCACTTAACACTGTAGTCTCAAGGTGCATCTGTTTACCTATGAATGACTCAAGTTTATCTTTATTACAGCAGAGTAATACTCCATTGTGTATAAATGCCACATTTTATTGATCCATTCTTCTGTTGATGGGCATGAGGCTGTCTCCAGGATTTAGCTGTTATGAGCAGTGCTGCTGTAAACGTGGCTGTGCATGCCTCCCTGTAATAAGATGTCTTTCACTCTTTAGGGAAGATACCCAAGGGAGAGTGGCTGGGTCAAGTGGAATTTCTACCTTTAGTTTTCTGAGAAATCTCCGTGTTGATTTTCATAGTGGTTATACTAGTTCTCTGTTGTGATTATTTGATTTCTTGATAATGCCCATTTTTTCTGGTGTAAGATGGTATCTCAGTGTTGTTTTGATTTGTATTTCTTTTATGGTCCGAAATATTGAACATATTTTCATGTATCTATTGCCATCTGTACTTCTCTTTCTGAGATGTTTCTGTTCATTTCAGTTGCCCAGTTTTTGACTGAGTGGTTTATTTTGGTTTAGTTTTTTTGAATTCTTTATATAAAGATAGAAAAGTTAGAAAAATGGCAAAAGTTTTTTTCCCATTCTATAGTCATCTATTTTCTTCTAAAAATTTTATATTACATTTTAGATTTATTGTCTGTTTTGAGTGTGCATGCATATTTGTGTGTGTGTGTGTGTGTGTGTGTGTGTGTGTGTGTGTGTGTGTGCATACTTGTGGTGCTGGGGATTGAACCCAGGGCCTTCCCATTGAGCTAAGTCCCAAGCCCTTTTTGTTTTGAGGCAGGGTTTTGTTAAGCTACCTAGGTGAGGATGAAACTTGCGATCCTCCTGCCTCAACTTCCCTTAGTGCTGGGATTATAGGTGTGTACTACCAAAATTTAGTTAGGATTTTATAAGGTGTGATGTTTAGGTCAAGATTTTAAAAAAATTTCCTGTGTTCTACTTGTTTCCTGTTTTTTTCTCTTGATGTATGATTCCTTGTTCTTTTGTAAGTTACTTGAACATATTTTAGTGTTCCATTTTATATGTAGAGTTTTTGAGTGGATCTCTTTTTTATCATTTTTTAGAGGTCATTATAGGAATGTGTGTGTAACTTAAAGTCGTTTACCAATTTATCACTTTAAGTAGAATGTAACAACCTTATAATCTTTTGTATTTCTTTAGTTTTCCTCTTTATGACATAGTTACCTTAAGCATTCCTTTACTTACATTGAAAAATGTATCGGTGTTAATAATTTTTTCTTTCAGCTATCAAACACAGTGTAGAGTGTTCCAGGGGAGAGTATTCTGTCATACTTAGTCATGTGCTTACTCTTTCTGCTGTTCCTCATTATTGATATCCTGAGTTGTCTTCTAATACTATTTTATAGTGTAGAACTTCTTTAGCCATTCTTTTATAGCAAGGTGGTGAATTTACTTTTGTGCCCTGCATTTTAAGTTTTCTTTCATATGAGAATGTTGCTTTTTAATAAAGAGAAAAAGGTTTATTTAAAAAAAATAATAATAAAAGAATAAGAGCAAAATGCCAACAAAATAGACAAAAACAAAATGAAGCAAAAACAATAAAAATGATACAGGATTTCAGAATGAAATGATAGAAATTAACAGTTGTTGTTACATTACATATTGTTATCTTCAACAAAGTTGCTCAGATTACAGATGTAAGAATGCAAGGTTGATCAAACCATTAAAGAGAATAAGAAATAAAAACAAAAAAAAAACATTAGAAATGGTAGTTTCACTAGACAAGATGGTAGGAATTCACCAATGGTTATTATATTGCATATTGTTATCTTCAAATTAGTTGTTCAGATTACCAGATATAAGCATGCAAAATTGGTCAAAAAATTAACCATTAATTGTTCTTTTCAATAAACCATTAGATGTCAGCAGTACAGTTATCCCAGCTGTCCCTCTCTCTCTATTTTTTTCCCTTCCTTCTTTCTGTCTTCTTCTCCTTTCCCTCATCCCAGTTGTTCCTTCCTTTGAGCAATTCCTTTCCCTTTCATAATACCTTTGTATGTTTGGGTTTTATTTACTCTTTATACTAGTGAGACAATATGATGTTTACATATTAAGGTCTGATTTATTTCACTTATGAGTATGGTCTCTAGTTGCATCCATTTACCTATAGAAGACTTGAGTTTATCTTTTTTTTTAATAGCTGAGTAATACCTAGACAAAGGACTTCTATCTAGAACATACAAAGAATTAAAAATATCAGGTCCACAAAATTCAAAGATCCAATCCACAAATGGGCATCTGAGATGAATATATACTTCTCAGAAGAAGAAATACTAATGGTGAATAAATAAATGAAAAACTGTTCAACATCCTTGGTCACTCAAGAGATGCAAATTATACAACACTGAGATTCCATCTCACCCCAGAAAGAGTGGCTATTATTAAGAAATCAACCAATTATAAATGCTGGAGAAGCTATGGGGAAAAGGAACACTTTTCCACTGCTGGTAGTGGTGTAGATTGGCGAAACCACTGTGGAAATCAGTGTGGAGATTCCTCACAAAATGAGAAGTTTCACTTAACTCAGCTGTTCCCTTTCTGGATATTTTCCCAGAAGAATTAGAGCCATTATACCACAGCGATATATGTGCGCCCATGTTCATAGCAGCACAGTTTGTAATAGCTAAATCTTAGAAATAGTCCAAATGCCCATCAACCAAGGAAGGGATAAAAAAGATGTGGTATTTTTATACAAGTGAAAATGTTTTGTATTTCACCTTAACTCTTTTGTTTGTTTGCTTTTTATTTTGAGACAGGATCTTGAGACAGGCTGCCCTTGAGCTCACTATGTAGCCCAGGCTGGCCTGGAACTTGGAGCAGTCTTCCTGTCTCAGCCTCCCACGTGTTAAGCTGAGATTACAGGTGTGTGTCACCATGCCCAGCTTTTACCAATGCTTGAAGGCTATTTTTGGTAGATATAAAGTTTCTGGTTGAAAGTCCTTTGGGCTTAGCATTTTAAAACTGTCTTCATTTATTTCTAGCCTCCGCGCTTTCTGATGAGAAATCTACTCTCATTTAAGTCATTTTTATCCTTATCTAACCAGTGTAATTGCTTCGTACAGATTTTTATGACAGCTTTAAAATTCTTGGAATTTGTCAACATGGGTGTCATCTCAGTGCTGGCATCTGTTGATTGTCATTTTTTCATTGAAATTGGGACTTTC
>PVLD010025626.1:0-23427 GCA_004027595.1 Dinomys branickii
GATTGTCTGACTAAATTTGCATGTCTGTATATGGGTTTATGTATTTACACTTCGAAGATATCAATGGATAAAGCAATGACCACTGTTGAGATCATATCACCTTGTCTATAGATTAGTTGTGATTGTACTATTTTTTATGCTAATTGGTGTCTGTTTGTCAATATGTTTTTGTACTTTTATTTTTTTAAATTAAAAAAAATGAAAAAAAAAAAAAAAGAAGAGTGTTTGCTTCTTCTCTGCCATGTGAAATACTGTAAGAAGGCAGCCACTTGCAAACTGCACTCTCACTGTATCTGCCAGTTCCTTGACCTTAGGCTTCTTAGTCTATAGACTGAGTATGTGTTAGTTAAGTCCCCCAATCTATGGCAACCTGTTATAGCAGCACAAACTAGGATACCTGTAAAATTTAACATGTACTTCAAAAGAATATCCTGCTGTTCCTCAGGGAATGTTTTGCAAGCGTCAAGTCAGGCTGAATTGATTGGTAGTATTGTTCAAGATGTCTATATTAAGCATTAAGATTTTCTGCCTAAATGTTCTGCCAACTTGTTTTATTTTCTAGACAGAAAAATGACAAAGATAGTAGAGAGCCCTCATTAACCCATACCCGGTTTCCATTATTAATACCTTACATTAGTGTCATACTTCTGTCATAATAAACCACCATGGACATATATAACTCCTAATTTATTGAGATTTTCATTAATTTTTACCTAATGGATTTTCTCTGATCCACAATTCCATCAAAGATAACACATCATATTTAGCTGTCACATCTTCTTAGCTTCTTTTTCAGTGTAACGGACTTTTTTTTTTATTACCTTACAGCTGGGTACTGGTCTGGTCAATTAATGTGCAGGACAACCTTCCAGTGGGGCATGATGATGTTTTGCTGATGGTTTGAGGTCTCTGGGAGAAGACCACAGGCTAAAGGGCCATCTCTAACATAGTGTATCAAAGGCAGGCACTACTGACATGCCTCATCATTGTTGTTCACTAATTACCTGGCTGAGACAGTGTGTCAGGTTTCTCCACTGAGAAGTTACTCTTCTTATTCTCTTTTCCCATACCGTACTGTTTGGAAGGGTGTCACTAAAGGCAAACCACACCTAAAAAGTGGGGAGCTGTATTTTAGCCCCTTCAGGATGGAGCATCTATATGATCTATTTAGAATTCTACATGACAGACATTTTCTCTATTCTTTCAATCATTTACTTATATCACTATGGACTTATGGATGTGTATTTTATAAGATTGGCTATAATACAAATTTACTGTTATGCAAATTATCTCAGCTTTGGCCATAGGAAATTCTTCCTATTGGTCCCAGTATCATTTTGACAGATGCCATCATTTGTATTTGTGTGTATAATCTGAGCATTTCCTTAATTTCTGGCACTACTAAAATATTCCAGACTTGTATGTTTCATGTCCTACCAATTTCTCAAAGGACCCTTGGTCCCTTCCATCTAGTATCACTATAAATGGTATTACAAACCTAGATTTGGGTAGAGGGCATTTCTTCCTGGTGCTTTGACATTACTTTTGGGCCCTCTCAGCTTACAACTACTTCATTATTTAACTCTTTGTATTTTGTTACAGATAACCTCTAATATCCTGTGTTGACTTTCTCAATTATGTCAAAATTTATCATTAAGCCCAGAGATTCTTCATTTGCGCTGTTTTTTATTTCTATGTGATTTCCTCTAATACTGTATACTATCCATTTGTTCCCCAAGTATTTAACATGACAATCATATTTACATTACATCTCCTAACAGTTTTAACCTTTTTTTTGGTATTTTGAGACAGGATCGCCCTATGTAGTTCAGGCTGTCCTCAAATTGATAGCAGTCTTCCTGTCTCAGCCTCTTGAGTGCTGGAATTATAGACATGGACCACTACACCTGGCAAGTCTAGCATTTTTGAGTTGAGTTCTATTATTGCTTGGGATTTTTTTAGTTCTTCCCATCTTAATTTTTATGTCTGTAATTTCTAGTTGATAGGTGGACAGCTTATGTAGAAGAGCAAAAACTAATGTATATAATATTTATGTAAGAATGGATATATCTCTTTTTTCCTAAACATTTAGTTACTGGGGATTTGAATCAATCTAATCAGGAGCTGAAAGCACATTTGGATATTGTTAGTATAATTTCCTTCAGTGCAGTGAAGATTTCAAATCTGTCCAGTTACTATGGATTTAGTTAGGACCAGTGTTTCAGTGTTTACTCCACTGTTGGCTTAAGATGTTCCCTTTAAGCTTCTGTCACATGCCTTGGAGAGTCACCTTCCATGTACTGACCTTTTCTCCAGCAGTAACCTGTTGCTTGTTTCTTGACACCTGGAGGCCAGGTGGAGGCACAGGGTAGGGGGAATTTTAGTGTCCTGAGCTCAGAATGTGTTCCGGCATTTTCCATAGGCTAAAGCAGTTTTTTGATGGTCCCTTCTTCCCACTACAAAGCATCTTCACTATATCTCAAAGAGTTTGCTTCCCTTTTCTCAGAGGCTTAGGAATCTTATTCAGTAGTCTTGGAGGGGTGCTGTGCAATCCCAAAGGTTGCCTCTGCACTGGTGAGGCCTACACTACAGCAGGAGCTTTCTTTCTTGCCTTATCACTAAGTGTTTTTGACAAAGTGCAAGTGTATGCAAATCACCCTGGTGTCCATGGCTTTTAGGGTTTGTTCATTCTCTCTGCCCGCTCAAATGCTCTAGGAATTAAATAACCGACTATTACTCCAATGTGCTCTGTCTTTTCGAGACAGGGTTTCACAGTGTAGTCCAGGCTGGCTTCAAACTCATAGCGACTGTCGTGCCTCTGCCTCCTGAGTGCTGCAATCACAGGTGTGCGCCACCATACCTGGCTCCAGTACTCTTACTTTAAAAATCTGAGCTGTAACTTTAGCATAATGATAAAGAAAACTGGGTATGAGAATGTACCTTAGTTGCTAGTTTAACGTAACTGCAATATGTACTAATCTGCCCCTTATTTTTTGAGCTTTGTTAAAATAACTTGGAATTCACTTCATTTGGACATCCCTATCTGTGTCTTGATTGTAACTTACCAATATATTTCCTTAAGTTCTTTATTCTTACATATTTTTCCATTTGGCTTTGGTAAATAACTGTACCCCAGGAAGTGTCTAACATAGAACACTAAGTTCTCATGTGTTCCAAAATGCCTCTTTTGCTCTCACAAATCAGGAATGTTTCCAGGCTCACAACCTTGCTCTCTGATTTCCCATAATTAATTTTACAAATAAGATGCCTAGCAATCTGATTGGCTTCCATTTACTGGCCCATTTTTCTTATCTAGATACTTTTTAGATTTATTCTTTAAACCCGGGATTCTGAAATCTTTTCAGATAAAGCTAAAATCTGAGTCTTAATATTCAATCCTGCTTGGTTATTTTATAAACCTTTCTGGTTTGAGAGTAAAAATTCTGGCCAGGAATTCCCTCATTCATCTTTTTGAAAAGTTCTCTTCTCTGATTAGGTTGTATAATTATGTGGTTTTTTCTTTCATATGTACAACTTTATATGCTTTTTCTCAGATTTCTTTCTTAAATTACAGTAGTCCAAAAAGCCTACAGCCTTGCCCAACATGTGTTCAAACCTTGCAAGTAATAGTGACTGCAATAACTTTGAAGCAAACCATCAAGATACTCATACATGTGTCCGACAACTTAAATTGCTTAACTTATTTAAATATGATTTTACCAAGGAAGACATACAAAATTACAGATACAATTTCCAAATTACAACATGCTTAAAGCAATGCCAACAAATGGCCCTCCCATTACTGTTGACCCAAGATTAAACAAACCAGCAACAGAACAGTAATTTGGGAAGCTGAGGCTAGTAAAGTTGTTTTAACTCTTAGCGTAAAAAACTAGACAAAAAAGAAAAACAGTATGCACTGTTTTACAAAATAAAAGGAAAGCTTACGTTGGTCGTCGTGTCTCAAGTAAAGTCAGCAAAATCTGGATTGCACTGACTATAGCTGATTCATTTTTCTCCTTGTGGAAAATATTTGATAGAAGCTGCTCTATAATTTCTTGCCTAGGGAAATAAATAGTCAAGCACTAATTGCAAGATCATTTAACACTAACGATACATACAAGAGTTCATCTACTCACGGACACATTTATTTTATTTAAGAATTTATTTCAGTACACTTACTAAAATAAGCAATTGATTTATGGTTACTTTAAATGCAACTCAGACAGACACACAGACACATACACCCTATGTCCTCTCAGCAAAATAATCTAGACCCTGATTGCCTCTGCCAATCCTGTTGATAGCAAACATATTTCAAAGCTGGAAGTCACCTCTTCCTGAGATTAAGGTGGTGGTAGTGACTATGGCTGAGGATCATTAAGGCTTAAAATCTTTCATCCTCACAGAAGGAGGTAAAATTTCTGAAAAGGCCATCTAGAAACCGTAAGTACTGTTCCACAAATGTATGACATATAATTAACAAAGATCTAAAACATACAAAAAAGCGAACATCAATGGTTACTTTTTACTCTACAATTAAAACTTGGTAAATCAAAATAATATGGTAGCGGTGAAATGGATCTGACTGACCCACTGCCAAAAAGCACTCTCTACACACTCTTCCCTTCACTTCTCTCACATGTATGCGAGACCGTGAGGGTAACACCATCTATCGAAAAAATACCATATAATTTTCTTTTCCTGAAGTGCGTATACATTTTTCTGGCAGATTCTGTATATTCTCTCTCATATAAATAAGTGTTTTTTTATCTAAAGAATATGAAGCCATTCCTTTTTTATCTTGTTTGACAAGCTCACTGCTTCATTTTATAATTTCTTCTGTATTTGATGGAAGTTGTATGTCTAGGTAGGACTGAGAACGTGGCATAGTTACTGTGTTGTTGAATCTTCAAATTTTGCTGGTTATTATGTTGTTCATTAGTAGAATTTACTCATGAATATGGCAGAGATCCAACTGGTGTAGCTGTGAAATGACTTGGGCCTGTTAGGCATTGCCTTCAGGCATCGTTAATTATGAAAATGTAACTTTGCTCTCTGACAGTAAGAACTTTACAGTTGAATGAGGGAATATGGGTATGTATGACTGCCTGCCTTGTCAGCCCCTTACTCTAGGGCTAGCCACCATCTGAAAGAATATGCAAACTTAGTAAAAGTTTGTTTTCTAGAACTCAGGTCCAAATTTAATATTTATCCTATAGATGAATGTGTACTGTGCCTAATACAGTGCTCTTTGGGCTGATGGTCTCATCAGCAGTTTTACTGCTGGTCTGGGAGTACTTGGAATTTTTCTTTTAAGGAGATCTTCTGAAGTTAGGTTAAATACCAGGTTTGGTTTTTTTTTTTTAACTTTCTTCCAATAGAACAATTCTCTCCTCCTTAGTTTAAGGGAGCTAATGTGCAAAATAGTACAGCTGTACCTTGGGGGTGACTGGCATCTTTGCCAAGCCAGCAACCAGGAGCACCCAGGGCCCTGCACTGAGCTACCACCCCACCCCCTTTTCAATTTTTTGAAACAGCTTCTTGCTAAATTGTTCAATTTAGTGAAAATTTTCTGAATTCATAGAAGTCTCAATCAACAGACACTAAACTGTCACAATGTAGGAGTATGTCAGGTATTGGAGAGGTTAGAAGACTGGGAAGCCCTGTTACAAAGTCTCCCCACTACTAAGTGCAGTGAAGGTTTTGTATTCAGTGGCATCACAGGGCTGGTGACTCAGCAGGTCCATGTGTTTAAAGAAATTTAAGCTAGTATTTTATGATATAAATTATGTGCATATACTTCACTTCAAAAATTATTAGTTGTCTGACTCAGGAATAAAGGTACAACTTTGAAATATTAAAACAAGTATATACATAGCCTTTAATGGCTCTGTGGCTCACACATTTGGTTCAAATAAAGCTGTGTGGATGGATGGCAGTGGCAGCCCTAAGGAACTTTAGAGATTACTACTGAACAGTATGATATTCAGACTGAAGGCACACTGGCCACTTCCTACACATGGCTATCAATCAATAGTAAAAATGTAACTTACCTGATTTGGCCTGTTCTAAGTATAAATACATGCTGGATTTCAAGCCTTTGTATGAAAAAAAATTTATATGTAGCTTTTATTATATTTATGTTGGATAGCATTTTGGTAAACCATATGACATTGCTAATAGTTCACGTTTTTTAGACTACTCAAATGGAAATTTTATAAGGTTGAACCTAATGAATATTATAATTAGCATATGGATGCCGAAGGTCTTATATGTTTAAAAGGAGTATATATTTCACTTTACTCAGCATCTTGTAATCTGTTGTAGTTTTGCTACTTTAGGGAATGGATCAAATCCATGCTTTTCTGCAGTATATGCTGGCAATATATAACTTTACTGCTTATTAATTTAAAATAAGCTATATCATCTCTAATTTGTTACTTACCTGCCTCAGGCTTACCAGGAAAATAAGACACACCACCAGTGTTTTATTTTGACAAAAGAGCGATCGATCCCCCAGCACCACCACCACACACACAAAAACAAAAGCCAAAAAACGCAAAAGAGCCTCATTAGATAGGAAAACTAAAAAAGGACTAACAAAGTCATCAAAAAGGAAAAGACTATCATTCATATTTAATGCTAACCTAATGTGTAATCTCCAATTATTCACCCAAAGTAGGGACAGGTCTCATTTTTCTCTATTAACACATTCACAATGGGGCTGTAATTTGTGTTCCACTGCTGGGCAGCTTGAACAACCAATGATACATGCATGACTGTAACACTTCTAGCTCCAGTTGTACAAGCCACCTGGAATGTGTTAAGTAATTTTTAGCTGTGTGGGTATAATTTAAATGCATGCTCATATTGACAGTAAACATTCTTCCTGAAAATACATGAATCTAGGAAAAAATAGCACCTTGGTCCTCAAGTGTCTTCCTTTCAACATGATCTGTTTAGGTTGCCCCTTGTCAGATGCAAAAATAAACACATCCTAGAAAGATCTCTGAAAAACAAACCAACTAAAATAGCTCAAATTCATAGGTACATAAGACTATTCTCCATCAAAAGTCCCTTGCAGGTGTTGAACACAGCTGCGATGAGACAATCACATCTTGGGATGAGTCCACACAAATCCACTCTATGGGTCTGTCTACACATGAACGTTACCTATTCACCTTCTTTCCACCAGTCCCCCCTGAGTGTCACAGATGCAGTGAGAAGGTAAACAGGTGTTTGCAGGACATCCATACTGGGAACACTTCACTTACCAATCAATCATAAAGTAATACATCAAACAGCATTAATGAGAAAAAAAGAATAGAATTTTAAACATACTTTTCTAGAGTGGCAAGCAGAGGATCTGGTTCTGTACTGTTCTGAACTTGTAACATCTGGTCTCTGCTCAGGCGAACAATTTCACAAAGTGACTGTGAGGCATTTGAATGCCGCTGAAGGAGAAAAGAACAATTTCAGCTATGAAGTTTGTTACAAGTTACCTTTATAAGAAAAATGAAAGAGAAAAGTATTTAAGACATAATGCAAATTAAGAGTGGCCATAAATATCAATAAGCAGTTACACCCAAAACAAGTAAGAAACATTTTTTCTTCCAGGCTAATAACGAACTGTACCTCACAATACTGTACAGTGTATCTTGCTATGTGTAGGGAGATATGATCAAAATTATGACAAGGAAAAATTTCTATAATACTTGAACATATCCCCAAAATATACTCTTATCAGCATAGACAGATACACTGGCTTTAAAAAACAACACCCCAAGCCCACCTCCCCAGTATTATACAGCTTTGTAGAAGATAGCAATGGCTAAGAAATATTGTCCTCTGGTGGTATGGCTTGGATTTGCCTCATAAGACAACTTTGAAACCTCACTGTCCACATTTATTAGACTCTGTACCATGTTAAACAGCTGAACTCAAAGCCTGAACAAAAGCATGATCCAGCAGAGACAGCAACACATACAAGTATCCAGTTACCGACTAGAATCACGAGCCTAATATTTCCTTAATAAGCATTCACTTGTCACTACAGTTTTAGTATGTAACATCATTTAATACAAAACAGTAGTATCAGTAGGACTTCCTTCCAAAAAGTAAAGTTAGGTTTCTTCTAAGTCAAGTAGGGAAAAGGTTCATGTCCACAACACTTTGTCTTCCTCAAAAACCTTGCTGCAGAACTGGTCTTCTTTACTGATTTCTCCAGGGCCTTGCAGAGGAGCCTAGTATTTTGTTATGTAATTAAGTTGTGCTCAAGAAAATGAACCTAGTGAGGAGCAAGTGTTGTTCGTAGACATTTACCACTCACAAATGGGGTACACCCTGCCCACATCACTGCTCATCATACTCTGTAGTGGCCAATCATGTAGCATAAGGGTACTGTGCTTCTGGAATGAAGGTGCTCCCTCTGCCCACAGTGGGAGGACTTAGCACCTCAACTAGCCTGAGAGCTCATTCTAGACAGGAGTGCAAGTATTCTCTTAGCACCCAATACAGACATACCTTGGGATGCATAAAGAACATGGCTCTGGCAACCAAAACAACTGTTGCAATGGAGCATGTACTACACTGTCTCAAAAAGGGAATGAGGAGAAAGTGACAAACCCCCATAAAAACCTACTTTAGATACACTCCAGGTACCAACAGGCTTTTGAATGAACCAGGGGAGAAAAAGATTAGAGGCACCTCCACAGAAAATTCCCACTTAGAAAGTGAATACCCTCTGGCTACACACTTCTTTTACTCTCCTCCTCCACTATGCTTAACTCTCCATTGAACCTGTAACCGAAAGGCCTGTAAGAAGAACCTAAGGCTGCAAAACACACCCTTTTCACTCTTAAACCTTTTCACCCTTTGTGGACATGAGGTTGACCCACACAGAACTGCCATGTCTGTAGATAATAAAGGTGTACCAAGGCAACATCATAAGGCTTGGCCTGGCACTTGAACTGACACCCTTACAGACCTCAGAAACACATACCCATTTGTCTTGATAGGCAACCCCTTAGTACAGGCTCAGGCTGTACCTCCAACTTCAGCTTCCATCCCATTGCCAAGTTAATGGTTAGCACCCAGGGCAAAGGCCAAACCTGTTGGAGCTTAAAGGCCAGGACCTGGAAGTATACAACCAAGTCACTATAGGGGCTCAGCTATGACCAAGATCCTGCCGTGCAGTCTGCAAAGCTTTCGCCAGAGCAGAAAACACAAATGCAGACGTGGCCACATCGCAAGTGTGGACAGCAATTTGTAGAGAAGGCAGGCAAGGTCAGCATGAAATCCTTGTTCTGGAAGGAGACTGTGGAGCCCAGGAGCCTCCTGCCTCATATTTATGGAAATTTTCTGGGTATGTTATACCGTTTAGAAGACTTCCAACTCAAGAACACAGACTATCACTGTTCTACCTATCTTCCCTGACCATCTGCACATTTACACAGGTATGTCTGTGCTCAAATAAACGTAATTCTTTCTTAAAATAAAACTTATAGTTACACAAGACAACTTACATCTTCTTCTTGCGATGGATGAACTATTTCCACAAGCCTCTGGATAATTTTCTCCTCATTTAACCACTGTAAAACACATTGCAGAAGTAATCATAGCAATGAGTGGCTCTTGTTCAAGCCCCAATGAAGATTAACATACTTGGACATATCCATCACATTTTAAGTAGAATGTTACACGTTTCTCTGGACTTTGAACACTACAGAAAATTAAAAGTCCCCCAAGGAAAATTCCAGTGAATATATTAACAATGACCAAGGGTACCATCAACTCCCCAAACTGCAGTATCCACATACTAAATTTCTATACAACAGTTGCTCGGCCACAACCTAACTCCTAGATATTCAGTACTTCAGGTATCTGACTTAGGTTGGAGAAGGGGCATTAAGAAGAAATGTATATACTTTTGGTAACAGTGTATTGTGCTCTGAGTTTCAACAGAATTAAAAAGTACAATACTTAGCATAACTCCTGGATTAAAATACACACACACACACACACACACACACACACACACACCAGCTGGGCACAGAACAAAAAGGGACTTGTAGACTCCAAAATCAAACCCATTTCATTAGCCATGCTAGAAGCAAAACATACTTGCTCTGCCATGTTGGCAAAAAGTTATTTACAGTATTACAAATACAGCAGTCTCTCCTTCATCTGTGTATGAAATGCAGTGAATAAAACCAACACAGGAATTGGCATAAGAAAAATTAAGGAGGGGCTGGGGATATAGCTCAGTGGAATAAGGGCTTGCCTAGCAAGCGCAGGGTCCTGAGTTCGATCCCCAGTACCGCAGAAAAAAAAAAAAAAAAAAAAAAGGTACCGCAAAAGAAAAATTAAGGAAAAACCAGTTGGTTTAATGTTAGTTCTAAAGGGATTGATGCATCATCATAAACAAGGAAACCTGCTATATAAAAAGGCCACTTCAAAAAAAAAAAAACCTCAAAGGTTAAAGAAGGTAAGAGACCTGGTGGTAAAGGGGAGGTTCAAACACAATTTGCTACACACATGGAAAAGACCTAATGCCATCTCTGGCTCCTTGAGGGGGCCATATCAATTATGATTTTTGAATTTTTAAATGTGAACATCAATCACTCAGGAATTTTGTTAAAGTGCAGATTCTCATTCAGTAGGCAACAGGTGAGATTTGCGATTATAATAAACTCAGATAGTAAGGTTTCGGATCAAACTTTGAGTAACAGTGTCCTAAAACACAAAATAATAAACATTTGTGTGTGGGAGTGGACACTCCTCACCAACACTGGAGAAGCCAGGAAACTGTGTAAGTAGGGAATTGATAGGTCCCAAGACCTCTACCCTCTCCACAACCACTGACAAGAACTTACATTCCAAGGCTACTTTTGAGATAATTCCTCACTGTAGATCCCCAAAATAAGATATCAGAGTTTCTAACTTCTTCTAACCTATCCCTTTATTAGCCACCATTGCTCTCTTTCCAGAAGCACATCTATTTCCTTGGAAATGGGCTCTAAAACCTAAACCAGAGGTGATCAAAGGAATAAATCCATTATACCAAACATACTGAATAATTCCCCTGCCATAATAATCCAAAAAAGGGGACCCGCCACTTCCTTGTCCTCAGGTCTCCCAGAATCCTGAGCCCCTCAAGACTCAACTCTACAAAAACACCTAAAAAACCCTGGGTGTCCCAATTGAAGGACTCTACCCAAAGGCCACTAGGTGCATTCAATTCAGCTGGTTTCTTTAAAATGGGTCACACAAGCGCAGGCCTGCCCAGCTCAGCACAATGTGCCTAGTGTGGATATCAACTGACAGGGCCTCCTGTCTCTCCTGGTATCCTCTAGGTCTTTATAATTAGCATTTTTAACAGAACTCATCTGTAAAGAGATAAATAGGTTTCAGGGTTCCTGGGTTACAGACAGAATAGATATGGAATGGTTCCAGATAGGAGTAGTGGGGTAGAAGGGACACAACAAAAAAAGGTACATATGAGAAGCCCTATTTCCAGGATATTCACATGTTCCCACTTCCAGAACCAATTCCACCTAAGATATCTATCTGCTCCACAGGCATACATCCTAAAATCACAATCTCTCTAAATTTTAAAATACATCTCTTTCCATGTAACTTCTTTTCTACTCCTCTTCCCTTGCTCCTGGGTACAACTCTCCATTCTGACTTTCAGAGGCAGAGGCAGTCTTTTCCTCTGAGGAAAGCTTCAGAGCATACTCAGATCCGATTCAGAGGTCCCAGGCTTTTTACTTTTGTGGTAACATACTACCACACCCCATGTTTTATGACAAATCCTTAATCCATTCTACCTCATCGTTCCTACAAAAAAGAAACCAGCAAAGAGGAAGGAACTGCTCACAACATCCCACCGACCTAGGAATGTGAACATCCTGAATCCTAGTTCTGGAAAAATGAACCTCTCCTAAATTTGAACAACTTCCCTGCTTCCCTTAAATCCCCTAGAAAACCCTTTGATATGAACTTAAATCCCATGCAATCACCACTTCTCTGCCCCGCAGCCCACACACCGGCAGCCCCAACTCCCATCAACAACAGGTCAGAGTTCTACTCACATTCAGCACATCTTGCCTGGGCTGTGGAGGTTCAATACATGTCAGGAGCCTGAGCAACAAATCCATAATAGCTGAAGTTCCTATATGCTTTATTATAAGGTCTACAAAATCATGTTTCTTCTTTAAGAAATCCACAATCTAGAGGGCAAAAAAATAAAAAGCTGCAAGATATGTAACTTGTAAACTACAAATTTTAGAATGTTTCAAATCTTGACCACTACCCACTTCCAAAACTATCACTACTTCAAGCTGAGGAAAGGCAGGTGCTGAATTAGTAACTCAATGTTAAATTGAACAGTACTAGCTAATAGCTACAACATTCAAAACTTCCTTCGGGAAAAACCTCCCCACAGAGCACACATCCCTAATACAAATACAGCTCTGTCTTTTTTTTTTGTACCAGGAATGGAACTTAGGACCTTGCACTTGCCAGACAGGCACTTACGTCATGGAGCTATACCCCCTGCCGCCTAATACAAATACAACATGACAGAATATTTTTCCTTTGTCATCTTCATTGTTAATTCTCAAGGAATGGGAGCCAGAAATGTAACAAACCTATAAAGAATAAGAGACTACACCATTTTGTAGTTTATGGACATAAAACAAATCCATTAGAAAGTAGAATATTCAAAATCCTAATAACACTCTAGCAACTATGAAAAAAAAATCAAAACATAAAGATTTCTACTTCAAAGTAGCTAACTCACCTGCTCGACAAAGGTGAGTTGGCTTTCATTTCAGCAATTCACCTGATTAACACAAGAAGGGTGACTGGTGGAAGAAGAGGCTGAGAGCCATGCTGAGGGAGGGTGAAATAGCAATGAGAAAGAGGACACTGCCCTGGGTCTCCTCTGCACAGGAAGAGGGTGGTCGCTCTTTGCTGCACAGCTTCATGTGCCTTCTGATTTGTCTGTGTGCACCCATCATCTATCCAAACCACACATGTAAGCAGCATGGCCAGCGTGGCAGCTGCTGTCACAGAATTTCACTATGCCCTGAAAGGTGGGGACTGAATATACCAATGTTATAGATGACCAACCAAACTCAGACAATTAATTAAGTACCTTTATAGAGTTAAAAGGTGGCTGCCTTGGAATTTAAACTGAGATCTGCATGTTTCAAAAGCCATAGGCTTTCTATTATCCCAGATAGAAAGTTCAACAGTCAAAAATGACAACTTAGAACTGCTTAGAACTGTTTCACTCAATCAGGTATAAACACAGGACTAACCATCACACATCGCTTCTCCAGACAATGAGGCTGAATGTTATGACGCAGCCATTAAGAGATGACATAATTATTCCACTCACAATTGAGTCCAACAGTTTTTGAAAGGACAGAAAAGAGGAAAAAGCCTCATGTGACCAAAATATTCCATGATTTAATAGCAGAAACACTGACTCTAGAGCCTAAAGGTACAAAACAACAGCCAGTGCTGTGCACAGGACAGTAAGGACAAGCCCTGTACTATGCATGACACTGCTAAGGGACTACACCATGTGACACTAAAGATGCCCTACAGCTGGACTCCCTGCTCTATGGGATAAATATCTCCACTGGTTAAGCCACTTAAAACAATTTTTCATTACTTGGCTGTTGCCTAACTAGTATACAACAGGAAATCTTTATACTTATAACTCAAAGGATAGAGGGGTCCCAAGTTTGACCTTTCTCTGTAGGTAAAAGAGGAAGGAATGTATCCTCTCATTACCATCCAGAGTTCAGAACAAAGAAGTACAATGAGCAACAGGCTCACAGGGCTCGTCTTGGGTACCCAAATGACATGTGCCATCATTACGACATAGTCTGACTTTTAGGTCCAAGACAAACACTCAGAGCTCCAGAAAACTCTTAAGTGTATTCTTGCTCTGCATCATATATACTTAAAATCATGGCTCATAAATCTGGGTTCCAAAAGCATAAACGTGAGGAGAGAAATCATAATGACACATAATGCCTCACCCATGGCCACATCTCAGAACTGGTATTAGGATGATAGGACGACTTACACGCTCCTGAAACAGCCACCAATACTTTTATTTCTAAACAGAAGGAAAAAAAATGGAAGATGTTCTGGCTGGCCTTGAACTTACTATGTAGTATAGGCTGTCCTCAAACTCGCAGCAATCCTCCTGTGTCAGCCTCCCAAGTGCTGGGATTATGGGCATGTACCACCATGCCTGGCAGACAGTCTATTTTTTAAAACCATGAATTAGGTATTATTATCTAACAGAAAAGACTCTTATTTCTAAAACACTTAGGGAAATTATCTACTTGACTACAAGCATAAAAAAAAGATTAGCCTTTTAAAATAGAGCATGTATCCACTTGGCCTCGGCATAAGACAGAACATACTGGGCCCAAAATAGTTCTAGTCCCCTGTGCTGATAGCAAGGGCAGGTCACAGGAGCCTGTTTTCCACCATGAAGGATGCCAGGCCCTACAACTTTGAACTCTGTCACCCTAAGTCATCATGCCCCTGTTTTATTGCAGCTCTGACAAGTCTGTCATAGACTCTACTTGACCATCTGAGGCTCTAGTTGTTCCTTGGGTACCTATTTCCACAGATGGACCATAATCTCCTGGTTAGCAGCTCCTTCTTCACACCAGCATCCACTGTAACAGTAGTTCTCAACTGTTAGCATGCACCAGAGTGCGTCAGAATGCTAGCGGAAAACTCAAATTGCTGAGCTTCACCCTCACCGTTTCTGATTTGCTAGGTCTGGGGAGAGACTCAAGAATGTGCACTGCTAACACATTTTTAGGTGGTTCTGATGCTGCCAGACCCACTGCACATAAGGTATGAGATATCTGGGAAACTGCCTTCCTGAGTACACTTGAATTAACAACAAAGGAAGGAAAGAAGGAACGGAGGAAGAGACAGACAGACAAGAGTAAGAGGAGAAATGAAGAGAAAGAAGTGGCTGCTACCAGAACAGTTAAGTATGGATTTCTGACAGGTACTACCGGATAGGACTGCAGAGATACACACATATATATGATCATCTATATCCAGATATCTCAGGCTAACATTTAAGTTTCTAGTAGATTCAAAATAGAATCACCATTTTGTACAAACCAAACATCAATTCCCTTTGTGGGTAAGCTTTAAGCTTCATCTGTGATCGTTAAAGGGAAAAACAAAGTATTTGATACTCAGGGTCACTAGGACTCTGTCCACATACTCAACTGCTTAGTTTTGGGTCACAGGGCTATATTCCCAAATAGGTACCCAATATGATCATGTTTCTATTACCTGTCAAATGAGGAAACCAAAGTGTGCTAACAAATTGAGATTTGAGGTACTTAGAACATTCCATTTGAAAAATATTGACTAATGTATAAATCTGGTGAGTGCCTAGAATGTTTAAGGATTGAAATAATCTCTTTTACAGAACCTGGACTTAAGGTAAATTCAGAAGACTACAACAATGGGGACCATCTTGGGGTGATCAGCCCTGATACTTACCTTCTGGTAAACAATATTTACCTGTTCTGGTTTTCTGCTGATAAGAATACTTAGCACCTTGCTGAAGAAACTGGCAAGTAGTGGGTTCAAGGGGGAATCGTTTAGGAGGAAGCTATATAATTTCATTAGCAAGGATTCATCTTCTCCCAGTCTATCATTCATCTGGGAGACATCAGAAGTAAGCAACTCACAAGATATATTTGGATACCTAGAAGAACAGGATAGTAGATCATCATCTATAGTGACAGTTTAATTACATAATGTAAAACACAAGTCAGGAAGGGTTCCTAAACTTTTGTTAAAGCAACAAAATCATCTATTGGGGTTTAGAAAATCACTAAAATACATGCTGTTGACCTCTAGTCTAAAATGGATTTTCTACTTCGTCTAAAAAAATGTTTAAACCAAGCTCAATAATATTTTCCCAATGAAACTAGGGCACACCAAGGACTTAAGAGCACAGGGAGGTCCTGCCATAGGGACAGGCCTTTGCAATTACCAAGGAGGGCAGAGGCTGAGGAAAAGGTATCAGCAGCCTACTCTGGCACAACAGTGGCACAGTATGCAAGACAACTCAGAGGGACACTGGTTTCCAGGAAATTGCACTGTACACTGTCACACTGCAGGCACCTAGACCAGCTACTTCTACTTTTAGACTCATTTCAAATAGTACTACAGGGCTGGAGGTATAGCTCAGTGGTGTAAGTGCTTGCCCGCTAAGCACTAAGGCCCTGAGTTCGATCCCCGGTACCGGAAAAAAAAAAAAAAAAAAAAAGGAACAAATAGTACTACAAAGTCGTTTTGATAAGCTATTAAGTATCCAATCCACATTATATCCTAAAAGAATAAATATCCTAGTATAATGAAAGGAATGAAAAAGGACATGAGCCTGAGTTACCCCAGGAGGAGCTATACACACAAAACATGCTCTCCACACTGTCTATTCTTTGGGACTGGTAGGAACATCATCAGTCTACTGTCTTTATTCACTGTGATTCACTCTGTAGGATATAGGCCCATAGAAAGCAGCAGGGTGTCTGCTCTGGATGAATCCCCTAGCTCTTCTAGAAACTCCTCAGTTTTAGAGATACTTACCTCCACCTAAGCCTGTGTGCCTCTCATGAGACTACCCACTCTGAAAATCTGGCAGCAGTTCCATCATTCCCACTGACTCATTACTTCTCATTATTTCAACTGTCAAGTGGAGACCCAAGGCTTCCCCAGACAATACTCTATCTCACCCATAGTTCACTTCACTGAGCCAACATTGCTCCTTGTCAGGCAGCCAGGAGTCATAACCCCAACTAGTCACCAGGAGTGGCAAACTCAAATGCTGACCAGGACAGGGAGGTAACAAAACAGCCCAATGACAACAGGTGAAGACTGTAGGAAAGAATGTATGTGACACACCTGGAGGCATCCAAGGCAAGCAGGTGGCTGCCTGATATGAAACCCCTGGCTCAGGGACAACGGGCAACATACAGAAAGCCACAGCACCTGAGAGGGCCTGGGGCAAGACCACAGTATAAGAATGTCCCAAAATGAACCTGTAGAAGGAGGACTGAAAAGAAAGAAAACAGGCCTGGCAAGCGTGTAGGCATGAAGATTACATTACCAAGTACCTATCTTCTGGAGGCTTCTGGCTTAATTAAAGCCCCTCTCAATTTCTCCAACTTAGGTGCTCAAAGATGCCATAACATAAACTCCTATAAAATAACCATTATCCCAGAGATGGAGGAATATAGGGTTAGATGTACAGGAAGTCACATTATCTAGATTTAAATCCTCCTCCACCAAGCTGTATATCTTTGGACAAGTTACTTAACCTCTCTGTGCTTCCATTTCCAGGTTCATAAAAAGAAGACAATAGTCTTTGTCTTTTGGAGAAGGGTAAAACATACAAAACACTGGGAAGACGGCCTGGCAAAAAGTGTTTAATGAGTGATAGCTATTTGCATTCCTCTTTATATTTTCTACTACCAAAATGCAGAACTGCTGTATGGGGCTGGGGTGCCACAATGCCTTAATCCTATCAATGTGAAAATTACTGGCAAATAAAGGCTTAGTAAGTGTCAGACAACTCAGTCCCAGTGGTGAACCAATACATGGGTGTGTTCTGATTTGTGAGCAGGGCAGAACAGTTCTTAAAACTGTTTACAGCTAGACATAGTGGCGCATGCCTGTAATCCCAGCACTTGGGAGGCTGAGGCAGGAGGATCATTGTGAGTTTGAGGCCAGTCTGGGCTACAAAGTGAGTTCAAAACCAGCTTGAACTGTATGGTAAGGCCCTGTCTCAAAAAGATGTAAACAAACAAATAGTTTACATGCCATGGATGGGTTGCAGGTATGACCTACTCAAGAAACAGATATTGTGGAGCCTAGGCATTATATGGAGGGCCAACCTCCGGTTCCACACAGGCTGGAGCTATTCTCTCTCCCTCTGTGCCACTCAGTAAATCTAACGCACCCAAAGGTGCCCTTCACTCCAACCTTCAGCAAGACCCTCTCCCCATCTTGCTCCCTTGTGCTGACAACACAAAAGCAACAAGGGAACCCAGCCCTACCATATCCAACCTGCACCTGGGACCCTCATTTCCTCACACAAGGGGATAACCCTTGCTCTTGAGGCCACGCCACATTCTACTTGTCTTCTCAACTGTATTCCCTCCCACCTGCTCCAATGCAGAGTACCACTAGATACTGCCGGCAACCTTGGTGGGTACCACTTTTATCAGCTGACCATCATTGCTTCCATTTAGGAAAAAAACACAAACTCCACAGACTCCCCATTTGCTTTGATCTACCACTCAATTCTCTGCTCCTTTTGCACCAAAAATATATGAAGGAGTAGCTTCTGCTTGTCTTACACTTCTTGTCCAGCCAGGCTTTCTCCTTGGGCACTCCAAGTAGCAACCATGCCTATAATGCTATATGGTGCACTCAGGGGTTTCTCGTTAGCAGCAGCCAACCACCATCCCATTCTCATTCCTGAAGCCTGTCTTCTATGATTTTCAAGGTGGTGGCACCTCCTGGTTCTGCTCTTGCCTCTGGCCATTCCTCAATCCCTATGTGCAATGTTGTCCAGCCCAAAGGCTCCAGATCTCCAGCCTCTGAGCCCTTGCTCCCAGGCGCCATCTGCCTAAGCTCTCTAGAGGTGATCTCACCAGCCTCAAGGCAGAGCTGCCCCCGTCTACCTTCCACTTCTCATCTTCATTCGACACCAGCCAACCATCTCAAACTTGACAGAGCCAAAGCCAAACACCCGACCTTTCTCTGGCGTCTATTCTCTAATGCCACTATACTCCTCAAGTGCGCAGCCAAAACCCTGGCAATCATTCTTGACCATGCCTCTCTTGGGCCATACCCTTTCACTTCTAACTTCATCTAACACATCTGCAATCTGTCAGGCCACTCAACTCTTCTCTTTCACTAGTGCTCACTGCAGTCACTTCTCCCCCTACCCTCCGTGTCGACACCCCCAGAACAGATACAGCAATCCTGGAAAACAAAGTCAGGCAGTATCATTCACTATTCAGAATCCTTTGACAGTTTCTATCTTATACTGGGAAAGTCCAAACTGAGCCAACCAGGTTCTGTGTGGCCTGTTTCTGAGTCACTCTGATCTCAACCCTGGTCCTGTCTCCTGTTCTTCTCCGTTCACGAGGCTGACCTTTCTCTGGCTGTCCTACTGTTCCTATGGAACAATCAGGGTTTTTGCACTCGCTCTTCCCTCTGCCCAGAAGTTCCCTGCCAAGTATCCACATGGCAGCCCCCCCCCATTTCCTGCATGGCTCTAACCAAATCGGAACTTTTTAATAAGGTCTTTCCTAACTCCCTCTTCCCATCCCACCACCTTCAGCAGTTCCTATCTTAAACATATTTTCTCCAGAGAACGTATCTAATAAACTACGGGTTTATTTTTTAGTCTGATTCACCCCAATATAGCCTCCATCCCAAAACTATAAAATCCTCAGTTTTTTTGGATGACTACAGTCAATCTTAATCCTGAAAAGCTAGCTTCCTTCCTTCCTTCCTTCTTCCCTCCCTCTCTCCCTCCCTCCCTCCCTGCACCCCCCTCCTTCTTTCCTTCTGTCCATCCATCTTTTTGAGACAGGGTCTTGCTATGCAGTTCAGACTGGCCTTGAGCTCACTTTGTAGCCCAGACTGACCTCAAACTTCCAACAATCCTCCTGCCTCAGCCTCCCGAATGCTGGGATTACAGGTGTGTGCCACCATACCTGGCTGAAAAGGTTTCAAATCCTATCTGAAAAATGTCTCTGTGCTAATCTAGGTGTTTGGATCATCCTAGATAGGTTACATTCTGTGATGGCTCTTCTTGGGCAAGATGCAGAGTACTTCTCAGTCCAACTCAAATCATGCTCCTTCCAAATGGTGCCATCCAGAAATCCAAGATGCTATGCACTCGGGGCAGCATAAAACCACTGATAAACCAACACAATCACCAAACTTGCAGATCCTATCATGTGTCATAATCAGGGGGGCTGGGGTAGAGGGGAGGTGTCATTTCTTCTTGATAAAGTAAGCACCTTTTGTAAAGAATATCTATTCTCCCTCAGTTACAGAACTCTTAAGCCTCGTTTAGCACAAGAGCACGGATAAGCCATTTGCCCAAGTTCTCAGAGCCCGTCTAATAGGGTGTATACACCCCTTCCGGGAGGCAGGCTCATGCACTCATGTACATGCTCATTCACTGTGGATAGAATTCCAAAGCAGCAGAGTAGCTTATCTTTTGGGGGATGGGGGCACATTAGCATTTTTATTGGCAGGTTTCTTTCTTCCTTCTTTTTTAAGGCACTGTTCTGTGTGAAGGCTTTCACTGAAGACTAGGTGTCAATTTAATGGCCAGCAGAGACTATGACATGCTTGAACATGTAAGCCAATAATAACCCAAAGGCATTAACAAATATTAGTTCCTTGACAGCATCGTTCTCCCCACGAGGAAAAGAACAGAAATCTAAAAAGATGGTTAGAGGAAGAAGGGAAAAGGAGTAACAACTAAAAGGCTATGATTCCTCTATGCATTAAGTGTACTTAACGCATTAACAAAATTTTGTTCAGAAGTTGCTCTACTGGGCCCCTCCTGTCTCTCAGGAGCTATTCCTATTCCCCATTCCTATTCTCCGATAAATTTTCCTCTCTTAAAAAAAAAGTTGCTCTATTTTCTTGCAGGGCACGTATATCAGCTATTTCAACAGAGTTAAGAGATGGAGAAGTAACCAAAACCCTGATACTTAACATACCTATGCCATGCTCACAACAAAGGGCTTCCAGGAGTATATATGGAAAGTGTTATAAGCAATGGTGATAAAAGATTCTTGCTGTGCTGTGACATTCTGTTTGTAAGCAGATTAAACTAGTAATGAGTAGATAAATCCACTGTAGTTATGCACGGTGTCACCTGTTTAAATATAGCTTTGCTAATGTTCGCCAAAACTCATGCTCTAATTTTCAGGAAACAGAAGGCAGACTTATTGTATCAGCAATGCTCTTCAGAACCCAAGCTCCAAGTCAGATATGCTGTATGTGCTGTCTTGGGCAGTCATATAATCGCTGGCTTTCTATCTGTAAAGTGGGGGTGATATCTGAAGTGTCTTCCTATTTAAAGAAACTGGACATCACTGTTTAAAACATGCTGCCCTTCCACAAAACCTTCTGACTGAAATGCAAAAGTCCCTTTTAGGCTCCTGTGATTTGTTACTCTTAGTTCTCCAATGGACTATGTGCCCCACTGAGCCTGTCACTCTTGAACATCTTAACATTCTGTCAACAGCTATAGTGACTCTAGGGGAGTCTTACCAAGGACTATCATCTTCTACTCCCACTTCACTTTGTCCCACCCTAAAGAGAAGATTGAATTTTCTTACTTGTATCTGATTTTTTCATCCATGTCTTGAGGTGGTTCTTCTATAATGAATGAGACTAAATCTTCCAGACATTCTGCTTTTAACAGAAACTCTATAAGTTTGCGGTTCTGAGCTTTGCATTCCTGTAAAACATCTTCCTCATCCATTAACTCCTTCAGTGTTACATCTTCTCTTTCTAGAAGTGTGTCTATGTGGGATGATGAGTGAAGATCAAATTTCCAAAACATGCTGGTCTAAACAAAATGCAGACAGTATTTTATAAAGTTTGTTTCACAAATTAATTTTCCATAATTCGAATTTCAGTACAACACCATGGTAATCAGTACGGAGATTCCTTAAAAAGCTGAAAGTAGGAATTCCACATGACTCAGCTATTTCACACCTAGTTATCTCCCCCAAAGCATTAAGGACATCATGTTATGGTGATTCGTGCATACCCATATTTATAGTAGTACAATTCCTAAAGGCTAAAACTTGAAAGTAGCTTCTATGTCCACATAAAAGAAAATGTGATATACACACAATGGAGTACCACTCTGCCATGAAAAAGATAAGCTTGAGTCATTTGTAAGAAAAAGGACATACTAAGACCATAATGCTAAGTGAAATAAATCAGACACATAAGCTTAAATATTGTATGGTTTGTAATCCCAAATTACAAATAAAGAACAAAATAAACTACACAGATGTCTAAGCCAGCCTTGGTGGCGTACTCCCATAATCCCAGTACTCAGGAGGCTGAGGCAGGAAGATTGTTGCACATTTGAGACCAGCCTGGGCTACCAAGTCAGCTAAAGGCCAGCCTTAACTGCACAGTAAGATTCTGTCTCAAAAAGACATTAAAAAAAAGAGAGAGAGAGAAAAAGAGAGATCTTTATATTGGCGAAAGTCTTTACATGATAAGCTTCCACAAACCCTAACATAAAAACGGTCGAAACAGGAGCAGACAAGGCAACAAAATGTCTTCGAAAACTCCCAACTACCTCCCGAAGCCAATTCAGTGAGTGGATGCGGACAAAGAAAAAGAATACCACAAGCCACATAACTAAATTACTCAAAAGGGTAACAGAAGTTAGAAAACAGATCAAAGAGGTATTCAATGGGATCACAGAAGATACAACTATATAGACAATGAAAGTAATAACCAAAACAATCCAAAGTTCTAAGGTAGCACTAATAAAAAAACTAGATGAACTAAGTAATACAAAACATGAATGACCAGTTTAGCAAAGAAGTAGAATCCATGAAAAAGTTTCAATCAGAAATCCAGATTAGACTTCCGGGAAGATGGCGACCGGGTAGGCAGCAGAGAGAGAACCTCCCAGAGGATTACCACCCAAACAATGAAATATAGCAATATGAAGACAGAAATGAGGACTTCCGGGAAGACGACGACCAGCCGAGAGAGCGAGTGCGGAGGGAAGAACGGCTTCAGCTCCTGAACCGGACAGAGAACACGCTACTGGGACAAACTGCGCCAAACCAGGCAGCGCTCCGGGATCCCGCTCAGAACCCCACCCCCGCAGCCAGCGCTGTGCGAACTGGAGCAACAGCGACCAGCCGGCGGGATTTCTGAATCGGGGAAAATCTCCATCCAGGGAAAAACATCTGAACGGCACTCCTGTCTGCACGATCACAGGGTGAGTTAACTGCGCGCTCTAACAGGTTTTTCATGAATCGGGAAGAAGCTCAGCCCAGCGAGAGACATCAAAGCAGCTTTAAGGACTGTGGGATCTCCCGGGTGGGAAAACCTACTTAGGCGCCCCAACGGGGTTTGTGAGGGGGGAAGGAGCTCCACCCAGGGAGGAACACCTGAGTGGCCTATCTGCAAGAATCCTGGGGTGGCGAGCTGTTTATTCGCCCCGGCCAGGTCTTGGGGTAGGGAGTAGAAGCGGAAATCTCAGCAGACAGCTTAAGGGACATTCTCCCAAAGAGAAGTAACCATTGGAGCAGCCTCTGCAGCAGACCTTTG
>PVLD010025627.1:0-23428 GCA_004027595.1 Dinomys branickii
GTTTTGAGACTGCGTTTTGTTCCTCTGTTTTCCCATTTTTGGGTATCAGATTCAAAATGTGGAGCTACAAATTCCACAGACAGTTCAGCAGGCAAAGGTCTGCTGCAGAGGCTGCTCCCATGGTTACTTCTCTTTGGGAGAATGTCCCTTAAGCTGTCTGCTGAGATTTCCGCTTCTACTCCCTACCCCAAGACCTGGCCTGGGCGAATAAACAGCTCGCCACCCCAGGATTCTTGCAGATAGGCCACTCAGGTGTTCCTCCCTGGATGGAGCTCCTTCCCCCCTCACAAAACCCGTTGGGGCGCCTAAGTAGGTCTTCCCACCCGGGAGATCCCGCAGTCCTTAAAGCTGCTTTGATGTCTCTCGCTGGGCTGAGCTTCTTCCTGATTCAGGAAAAACCGGTTAGAGCGTGCACTTAACTCACCCTGTGATCGTGCAGACAGGAGTGCCATTCAGATGTTTTTCCCTGGATGGAGATTTTCCCCGACTCAGAAATCCCGCCGGCCGCTCGCTGTTGCTCCAGTTCACGCAGTGCTGGCTGCGGGGGTGGGGTTCTGAGCGGGATCCCGGAGCGCTGCCCAGTTTGGCGCAGTTTGTCCGAGTAGCGCGTTCTCTGTCGGGTTCAGGAGCTGAAGCCGTTCTTCCCTCCGCACTCGCTCTCTCGGCTGGTCATCTTCTTCCCGGAAGTCCTCATTTCTGTCTTCATATTGCTATATTTCATTGTTTGGGTGGTAATCCTCTGGGAGGTTCTCTCTCTGCTGCCTACCCGGTCGCCATCTTCCCGGAAGTCCCTATATTTTTTCTTTTCCCTTCTTTTTTCATTTCCCCTAGCCCATTTGTTCTTGCCTTTTGAATAGTTTCTTCCCATTTCACAATATCTTTTGTACATTTTGGTCTTACATTCTCTTTCAGTTTTTTACACTAGAGAGACCATGATATTTACACAGGTGAGTCTGATTTATTTTACTTAATAGTATGGTCTCAAGTTGCATCTATTTACATATAAAAACCTTGAGTCTATCTTTTTTGTGTCTGACTAGTACTCCATTGAATAAAAAGTACCACATCTGTTTTGTCCATTCTTCAGTTGATGGGCATTTGGGTTGTTTCCATAATTATTATGAATTGTGCTGCTATAAACATATGCATATATATCACTGTGGAATATTTTTAATTCTTTGAGTAAAGTACTTGGGGAATAACTGAGTCAAATGGGACCTCTAACCCTAGTTTTTTTAGGAATCTCCACACTAATTTCCACAGTGGTTGTACTAGTCTACACTGCCACCAATAGGGAAGAAGGGTTCCTTTTTCCCCTCAGCCTTTCTAGCACTTGTTATTGGTTGATTTCTTGATGATAACTGTTCCTTCTGGGGAGAGATGGACTCTCAGTGTTATTTTAATTTGCATTTCTCAGATGACAGTGATGTTGAAGATTTTTTCATTTGTTTATTTTTTCAATAAATATTTGCCATTTGTACTTCTTCATCTGAGAAGTGTGTATTCATCTCAGATACCCATTTTTGCATTGAGTCTTTGAATGTGGGGGGCCTGATTTTTTTCACTTCTTTATATGTTCCAGATATAAGTCCTTTGCCGAGGGACAGGTAGCTAAAATATTTGCCACTCTGGGTTGTCTTTGCATTCTGTTTGTGATTTCTTTGGATGTGCACATCTTTTTAATGAGATGAGATCCCAGTTGTTGATTCTTTGAAGTATTTACTGTGTGGTTCTGGTTTTGTTCATGAACTCTCTGCCTACACCTATCTTCAAGATTTCTACCTACTTTCTTCTCCATAAAATTTAGTGTTTCTGTATTAGCATTTAGATCTTTGATCCATTTTGACTTCAGTACGTGGTAAAAGACATGGGTGGAGTTTTAGTCTTTGGCATGTAGAAAGCCAGTTTTTCCAGCACTATTTATTAAAGAGGTTGTCTTTCTTCCAGAGAACATTGTGCCCCCTTTTCAAAAACAATGTAACTGAGTATGATAGTAGTTGCGTTGCATCTTCTAATCTGTTCCACTGATTCTCAGGTCTGGTTTTTTTTTTTTTTTTTTTTTTTGAGTGGGGTGGGCTAATACCATGTTGATTTTATCACAGTAGCTTTGTGCTATAATTTCAAGTCAGATTGTGATGCCTCCTGCCTTGCCTTTATTGCCCAGGATTGCCTTTGCTATTCTAGGTCTCTTCAATTTCCAAATACATTTTAGGAATGTTTTCTCTAGATCTATGAGGTATACTAATGGTACTTTGATCTGGATTGCATTAAATCTGTGTAACAGTTTTGGGAGTATGGCCATTTTCACGGTGTTGATTCTTCTTATCCATGAGCAGGGGATATCTTTCCATTTTCTGATATCCTATTTGATATCCTTTTTCAGAGTACTGTAACTTTCACTATATAGATATTTTTCTTCCTTTGTTAGATTGATTCTTAAGTATTTCATTTTTGGGGATACTATTGTGAAGGGTGTTCTTTCCCTAATGTCTCTTTCAGTGAGTTTATTGTTTGTGTGCAGGAATGCTATTGATATTTGTTGCCTTTGTATGTAGCTATGCTACTGAATTTGGTTATTAAATCTAGAAGTCTTTTGGTGGAGTTTTGGGGGGTCTTCTATGTACAGTATCATGTTATCTGTGAATAATGATAATTTCACTTTTTCCTTTCCTATCCTTATTCCTTTCATTTCTCTCTCTTGTCTGATTTCTCTGCTTTTTTCCAGAACTGTATTGAATAGAAGTGGTCATAGTGGACATCCCTGTCTTGCTCCTGATTTTAGAGTGAAAGTTTTCAGTTTATGTCGATTTAGTATGATGCTCACTGTTGATTTGTCATAGATGGTTTTTTATCAGATTGAGGTAAAAACCATGTGATCTGATTTTCTGTAGGATTTTTAACCTGAGTCAATGTTGGGCTTTATGACACCTATCAGGCATATATTGTTTCTCTTTGCATCTTCTTGCAGCTGTTGAATTGTTATTTCCTGGTCCCTTGTTATGTTTAAGAGATCTTTTCTTTTGTTATCGCTAGCCATGATTTTGTCTGCAAGGTATGAAAATCTATCTTTAGTTTCCTTCAAGTGATTTTTCTAGCTTTTAATGGAATTTTTAATTTACTGGATATCTCTTTGAACTTGTTTCACACATTCTATTTCTTCCTATATTGTTCATTCAAGGTTTCCATCATTTTCCTATGCTCCTCTATTTCTTTTATCTCCAACTCTAAATGTGCTGAGCAATTCCTTCATTGTGGTTGTCCTTTCTTTTTTTAACCTGAGCAATTATTTCTGATATGATTGCTTCTGTACCCTCATAGATTTGTTTCTTTACTTTGGTTGCTATCATTTCAGAAATGTCAAGTGTTTGTCTTCCCACTTTCCTCTATGTCAGTGTCATCCAGACTTGTTCTGGGTGGGCTGGAAGTCTGAGATTGCGTTTTACTTCTGTGTCTTGTCATTTTCTATTTAAAATTTTGTTTGTTTTCTGGGTTGATCCTCATGAGGTTTTGTAGCAGGTGCCTTTATCACTAGTATCAAGGCCTCTAGGAAGAGTCTGTTCTTCAGGGATATCTTCTGTATATTGGAGATTCTTGGCTTATGTCTGTCCCAAGATCCTGCCTTCCCAATTAATTAAGAGTGGGATGTTGGTTTCTGTTTGGCTCTGTCTTCAGTCTTTAGATGTAGGGCTATGGGGAGGTTATTACCCCACAGCTTCCCATTATTGCTGCAGAAGAGAAAATAACCAATTATAACAGATATGACATCCTAGCTAAAGTAGTATAATTAGCAGTAACAGTAGCCTCAAGCACAGCTTAGATACTCACAGACTAGGACCTATTAATTTGTACCTTAGACCATAAGCATAAAATCTATAGTTACATAACAGAACAAATCGTAAATTAGGAGCTTGTATGCAAAGTGTGTTTCCCCTTGGTGGAGTGGTTTTACCCTGTGTTGGGGAAATTTAAGGATACTGTATCAAACAAAGATCACTGGAAAGGAAGTAGAAGCAAGTCGGATGACAAGAGCCATTCTCACAAGTTCTGGGAAGCTGGAGAAGAGGACAGGACACAAAGAATGAAGTCCAGGGACTGTCTGAACTTGGTCTCTGGGTTTGGGGGATGGGATTAGTTCTCTGTGGCTGGAGTTCTCCCCAGCCATTTAGAAAAGAGAGAAAAAAAGAAAAAAATTATGAATAGAAAAGGAAAAGAAAGATAAAAACAAGCAAGATAAATTTTTTAAAAATTTGAAAAGGTGGTAGCCCATCTGCCTGCTTCTGTGCCATGTCTTTGTCTCTAAGTAAAATGCTGGTTCACCTGACTTACCACCTGTTGGCTTATATTTTAGACTTTCCTATTGCACTGGTCTCACTTGTTCATTGTGTGCCCTGCTCGGGGTCTTACTGTGTGACCGGCATTCCCCCCATGGCCTGGTCCCACTGGTGGAAGAGGTGGGGCCAGTCACCTGGATTCCTCCAGAGGGGCTGATTGCTGAATTTGAACTTAATTTTTAGGTCTCCTTACCACTCATATAACTATACTAAAAAAGTTGTGTGTAACACACTACATTTACCTCAGGGAAATGAAATTTGGGGCATAATTAAAGAAATAAAAAACTTACCTTTTTAGAAAGTATAATTAGCCTTTGAAGGACAAACAGTAAAATCTCAGGAGGATCTGAAGCTTTAGCCTTTGCCTCTTTGGATGCTTCTCTTTGGAACCAAGCACCCATGCTTAGAGGAAGCTGAAGCAGTCCATGTGAAAGAGGAACAAGGGGTTCAAGAGCCCAGGGCAGCTGCCAGCCATTTGAACAAGGCATCTTGACCTACCAAACCTACCAGGCAGCCTATGTGCTCTAATACTTGTAAACAACCTTTGGCACACTGACAATCATATAGTTCTTTTAGAAGAGAAATGTCTTTTCTTTGGAGGTTTCATTCTAGGAAAGCCACTGTATTTGAAGCCTGTTAGGATTATATGGGATCCCTAAAAAAAAAGCTATGGAAAGTTAAAACTCAATATAGAGAACCCAAGTAATCCTTAATACTGTAGCTAAAATTCTGTAATACGTATTTTAATGGAAATATTTTGAGGACAACAAATCCATATAATGAGTTTGTGAGGATTTTGAAAAATCATTTGTAATAGAGGATTATAAATATTATTTGTATTAGTATCATCTAAGACTGCCTTCATCATTTACATAAAATTTCTAAGTATAATCTTTGGACTTATTTAAGGAAATCTAGACAAAAAGAAAACGATTAAGCACCACAAATCCTGGCAATAAGTGGATTTTTAATCTTTTAGGATGGGGTGTATTTTCTTGACGGGATCATCTATAGAGAATTAAAGAGAATAAAACTGAAAAGTATCAAATATGTTCAAAATTATAGTTCTTATGTTCTTTTAAATTAAATTGTATATCAATGATAGATTTTTTTAATGTTTTACCAAAAATCCAGAACCTAACAGTATGTCAGTTTATTAATATTTTAAATAAAATGGTTATTTTAAAAATAATAAAGTATGTTTTAAACTAGTAAAAGTAATGGAGAAATACTTTTAGATGTTTTATTTTGTTTCTGAAAATTTTCTGCCAGCGTTTAGAATATTCTATATGGTAATGGGATATTGATGCAAAAATGTCCTTAGTAATTGTCTTTCTCCAATTTTCGAAGTGAGAATATTGATGCCCCACAAATTGATCATGGTCTATTAGTGGTCAACAAGGAAAAATAACTCAGGATTTTTAGTACCTTTTCCATTGTATCACCTTATCCCTAGCCTTCAGTCACATAGTATTGTGTTTATCAGTTTGCATGTCTGTGTCTTATTTCACCAACTAGTTTGTAAGGCCTTAGGCAGCTTCTATACTTTAGAATGTTGTAAAAGAGCTATTGGTCAAGCTCAGTGGTAGGGTGCTTACCCAACCCTGTGAGGTTCCCTAGCCCTGGAGGGGAAGAAGGGTAGGCGGGCAGGTGGGCAGGCAGGCGGGCAGGCAGGCTGTCATACAAGTTATATAAGGGAGGCATATCGTGTAAGTTATTGTATAAGGGCAGGCAGGCAGGCAGCAAGGCTATCATATAAGTTACTTAAAATGAGTAATTAACTTTGTTTATACTGATTAGTTAATTTCTTTGATTTGAAAATGTGTTTTTAAATTACAATGCCTACTACAATGCTCTGGTCCTCCTTAGAGTCCCTTTATATTGCTTAAAAATTAGTAATGTTTAGATCACATGAACAATCTTAGTCAAATTAACTAAAAAACCTATGGATTAAGTATATAAATATTGAAGGCTTAAGTATAGGGTAAAGAGAAGAGAGCCTATTATTCTTAGTTAAAACAGAATGATACAGGACCTAAAAGTACCCGAATAGCATCTGTGTGCAAGCTAATCTGGAAAATAAGAGGTACTGTCAGGAGAATGCCAAATTAAAGTCTTTGTAATTATTAGAAGATAATTACTTTAATAAGTCTTAATTATAGTATAATTGCAGTTCACTCTATCAAAACTATATTCTGAGAATTTTGTTGTCAAAACAGGAATTAAGTCTGTAGATGTTGTGAAATAGTTGTACATGTGTATGCACATATGTGTTTGCATGTGTCTGTATTTTGGAACTCGGATATAAGTCCAGGGTGCCAAAACAATATCTAAGGTGATTATTGTCCAAAAATAGTTACTAATATTATTACATATATAATAGGCCCAGTAATACACAAAGCCTATTAGCAAGTCATTAATCAGCATGGATTGACAACCTGATTAACTTTGCCATATGAGCCTGGACACTAACCATATAAAACAATGCCCGTGTCATATGAATGGGGACACACAAGAGCGAAAAACTAACGTGGGTTTATAGAGAATGGAGGAACTGAGCTGAGTCAAACCTGATGATTTAGCAACGTTGTAATAAATGTGAAGCAAGAATGCGTCATTCTACAAAGAGGTTGAAGAACAAATGAAGGAAGGCCTAGAAATGCAAAGGTATGTTAGGAAGTCACCAGATTATAGTAGTTTTAAGTATTCATTATTCCAACTTGGAAAACAAAAGTTTTAAAGCTAAGTTAGGGGCCAAAGTGGTAGAGATCTTACCTTCCTGTAGCTAATGCCCTATCACACCCCTAACCTCCAGAGCTGGGGTGTAATAGGCTAAACTAGGGTAGTCATGGTAGAAATAGAAAGTATGTTAGAGTCATTGATGAGTGGCAAGATAACGTAGTATGGAGTTGTTATTAAATGTTAGAATATTATATGCATAAAAGGTTAGTTCTTTAAATGCAAATTAAAATAAATACTTGACTCTCGCCAGTACTTCTATATCCTTCAAACTCATCCTCCTTTGCTTGCCTTCCTTATAAATATGTATCTCTGGATTATTAGAATCAACTTAAATCCATGTTACCTCATTGTACTGGTTTCTTTTGTATCATTTTGTGTCATTCATCCATCCAATCATTCAATTCAGAATTCTGTGAACCATCCTAAACTTCTCCCACTACTTCAGTACTCTTATGTTCAGTCTCTGAGTTCTATGTGTTCTGTCTCCCAAGTAGCTGTGGACATAACTCTTCCTAAATCCATACTCCTTAGTCAATTCAGATCTTCCCTTTCCTAGATTATCATAGTAGCCTAGTAGTAGGTTTTATTGCCTGTAACCTCCCTACACCAGTCCATTTTCTAATGTCAGAAATGTTGTCTTAAAAAGCAAGTATAATCATTCTATTATCTATTGTCTATGTGTAATCAAAGCTTTTGGTATGCCATTTACAAGTCGTACATTTGCCCCTTGTCTTATTTCCTGAGAAAATTTAATGGGTAATAGAGAATAACATATAGTTCCCTAAATGTGGCATGTCTTTTTGTTTTCTGTTGTTTTGCGTGGTATGTTACAGTATCCAGATTTTCCTGCCGTAGATAGCCTGACGAATTTGCACTTTCGCTAAAGATACAGCTTATGTAGAAGTCTGTTTTAGTCCATACTCTTGCAGGCAGTTATGCGTTCCTGTTCTGGTGACCTCTGTTACAGCTCCCAACATGCACTGTAAGTGTGCATCCATATTTATTTACTTGGTATTTCCTTGAGCTCAGCACTTACGTTTTATTTACCTTTCAATTTCCAGTGTCTTCTAGGTCATGAGCTTATAGGTCATGAGCTTATCTTAGTTTGTTCAGGCTGCGATAGCAAAAGTTGCTTATCTCTCACATTTCTGGTAGCTTCCAAGTCTTAGGTCACATGGCAGCCAATTTGGTATCTAATTATAGTTTGCTTCTTGGTTCACAGAGAGCTGTCTTCTCACTGTGTCCTTGACATTGCAGGAAGGAGCCTGAGCTCCCTGAGGTCCTATTAGAAGGGTGTTAATCAGGCTGAGGCAGGAAGATTGCCAGGAGTTCGAGGCCAACCTGGGCTTCATAGTGAGTTCAAGGCGAGTCTGAACTACATAGTGAGACACTGTCTCAAAAAACTGAAAGAAAAAAAAAAACTGCATTTGGAAGAGTTTATCTTTATACATAATCATCTTCATTGGCACCACCACCTAATCATGTTGGTGATTAGGATTCAGCATGTGAATAGGAGATACAGACATTGTCTATAACAGAGCTTTTAAAAAATCTGCTGAATGAATTAATACTGTTTAAATAAAAGCTGCCATGTTTAATTCTAATCTAAATAAGCTTTATTCACAGCATTTGTTCTTATATTAAAACTTTATTATAAAAATTACCAGTTTTTAAATGCCTATTACATGTTAGGTACCTTTAAAAATTTATCTAGGCACCTTTAAAAATTTATCTTGAGAAATTTCGAACTATACAAAAGCAGAAAGAATAGTGCAATGAACTTACATAGATCTATCACCAGATTCAATATTGGTTAAGATTTTGCTACTCTTATTTCAATTAGTCTCATGTTGTTATTATTCCTGAAGTAACTGAATTTAAGTCTCAAAACTAATTTCTTTTATTTCTACTTACTATGGTACAGCAGCAATAAGCCTATGGCACTCATGCTGCAGCTGGCTCTAAAAGGTTCACTATTACTGCTATAGTATGTATTAAAGTATAAGGACAAATTTTGAATAGCTATAATGCCAGTATCATACCTAACAAAGTAAGCATAATATCTAATACATCTCACTCAATTTAAAACCATTGTTTAATGTGTTTTTAAAGCTGACTTTTTGAGTTACATTCAGCAGTTGTATCTTTTTAAGTCTTTCTTAGAGTAATAATCCAACACCCCATATCTTTAATTGTTGAAAACACTGGATTAGCTGCCCTACTCTTCCATAATTTTTCTATTCGCCCTCATTTTGACATTTAATTTGTTCCTATAATCCCAGTATATCATGATAATTTAAAATGCAGTCTAAAGCCTTATAGTACAGAGACATTTTCCTTGTGCTTTTTATAGCTTTTTCAGTTGATGGAATACAGTCTTGGATATGGAATTGCAGAGTCAAAAGCTAAATGCATTGTGTGATTTTGCTAAACATTGCCAAATTCCTATCCATGGAGACTGTGGATTTGTATTCCCAAAGTTTTTGAGAACACCTTTTCTTCTATACTAGATAAGGAATATGCTGCTTAACTTGGAATTTTGCCAGTATCATATGTGAAACAAAGTACTGAGTCTTGAAATCTTATGAGTAATTCTTCTAATTGCCTATTCTTTGCCCGTTTTTCTATTGGGCTATTGTGTTTTTCTTCCCTCTTGATTTTTATGATCTCTTCACATACAGTTAAGGTTATCAGTTATTGTCTATAACAAATTATAAATATTTGCTACCTGATTTTGTTTATGGTGCTTTATACCATGTAAAGTGCAGTTTCTAGTTGTGTGTATGTGTATGTAGTTGAATTATAAATGTTTGTCATTTCTGGATTTTCAGGCATAATTATGGTGATTCCATTGCTTTCTCATGTGTTCATGTGCCAGTGTAACTGAGCTATGGATACATTTTGGTATATGTTTTTGGGGTTGATTTTCACAGAATGTTCTTAATCATTCATGTTTTTGATTGATTTATTTTATAAATAAATACTTCTACAGAAAATTTAAGACTTTGATATAAAAATAGGAAATAGTCATTGTCTTTAAGGGCTCCTTGGTATTTAGTCTTAATATGAGTGTTAAATGTAGAAAAAAAAATTTTCTTTTGAGATAGGGTCTCACTATGTTTCCAGGCTGGCCTCAAACTCACAGCAGTCCTACCTCAGACTCCCAGTGCTGGGCTTATAGGCGTGTGCCACCACACCTAGCTAAATGTGGAAAAATTTTTGCAGGTGACTGAAATAGTTTATAAGAATATATAATAAATGGAAAAGATATAGGGGAGTGTATTCAAAACATTTTTCTCAAGCATCAGTTCCCAGAATGGATTCTGTAGACCTGTGTCTGGCACTTTAAGCACAGATGAGAGTGGCACAACGCTATAACAGGTGATTCTTTTGTTTTTCTCAACTCAGCACTCACAATTTTTAAAAAGTGGTGTATTTACTGAACACTGGACTTAATGAAACAAAAAAATTATACATTTAATTAACTACCATTGAATGCTTATTTTAAAAATCTGTGTTTCAAAATGCAGAATATGCACAAACTTCTGCTTGTGATAAGGAAAAGCACTCAAGTGATTGAGTTGTAAGGTAGTTGCTCTTATAAACTATCATTTTTATAAGAAAAAACTATTCCTTCAGACTTGGGAATTTTGGCAAACATTTTCACAAATATGAATAAAGGGAGTCTGTCACTTCAAGGAAAACAACTAACAGTATCAATAACAACCGTTGAGCATTTGAGAGAAAATAATTTTGGAAAGTGAATACCTTTTACTATGAGCTTGGCCACTTCTGAATAGACTTTTCTGATGTGATGTGGTATTGAAATTTTAATATTGTATTACATGTATCAACATTTGCAAAACCTGCAAAGCTTGGTGAACCACTGTTTCCTAATAATAAGTGATCAATATTACAAAACCATGCATGGGTAAAGCAATTCTTTCGAAGTGTAAAATAAACCAATCAATATTGATATAACAGATTAAAAAGTTTATCAGTATGGTTTCAGATTCCACATTACAACAAATTTCTAATGGGTACCATTTGTCAAGTTTTAAGGTAATGTCAAAGAATGTCCAGAATTATCTGAAAAGACTATTAAAATACTCTCCTGTTTCTAGCTACATGTTTTTGTGAGGCCAGATTTTCTCTTGAAGTCCATTCATCTTTGAATACTTAACTGTCCCACTACAAAGAGTACTGCTGATCATTTCTATATCATAGTAAGGTTGAAGTACTCAGATAAACAAACTGCTGTCCCAGCCTAAGAGAAACTGGCTAAAAGTACTGGAGAGAGGAGATAAAGAAATTGCTGGACTACAGTTGATGAATACAGTACATTTGAGCAGAAACACTTCAAAATTTCAAGTTAAAAAATTGAAATCCATATGCGCTGTCAGAGCAGGTTAAATCCTATTATTAACAGGGTCTTTGTGATGTTCCTCAATGACTACACAGAATTGCAGGTGTCTCAGGAAAGACTTGATAGCCTTGATTTTTAAAATCTCAGTTAAGAAGAGTCTACTCTTCAAGTTTCAGGCTCTAACAATAAGAAGAGGGTGTCAAATTTGGGTATTCCTTAAAGTGTCAGTGAACTCCTGAGACACTCTTTAGTGCCTGGCTGGGCTCCTGAGGCTTAGTAGTTCCTTGAGACACTCTGGTTCCAAACAGGAGGACAGGTGCTGGTATGATTTGGAAGATTGTGATCTTTGGTGCTACAGATGTCTTTTGTTTCCTGATCTTTTCCCATCAGATGACTGTGGATCTTATCTTTTCTAGCATTAGAAATACCAATAAATGTTTCAAATTTATCATGGGAAAACTCACAATTTTTTAAAATAGTCTCTTGGATTTTTGTTCTAGGAATGGTAGGAACAGCTGTATCTTCTAGGTACTACTTGACATTTACAGTTGATATTTTTTTCTTGCAAAATCACCAATCCATTATAATTAGTCTAATTTAGAATCTGTTCTTCTTCAGGTTTAGAGAGTTTTTACAGCAGTTTTCTTGATATCATTAATTTCTACAAATAATATTACCTGAAATTGTCTGCCAAAGAAACATGGCATTCAGTATTATTACATAGCGTAGAGGTACCTGTCCATGCCTGCTCTATGTAGTATTTCTGCCAAAATGGCTCGCTGATATGCATTATTGTTACTGATAGTTACAATTGGCTTTATTATATTCACAACAAAAATTTTGGAGGGGCCATATGGTTCACATTTAAGACAATATTACATTAAAAATGTTGAAGCTATTGAGTGAACTTTCTTCTAAGGATATCTTTAAAAACTGAGATTAGGAGGCTTTGTAGAGTCAGATTTCATTTCACTTTGCCAGAATTTTTTAATGTTAAGCAGAGATTTTTTAAAAGTCTTTTCTTTGGAAAATTAATTACACATTTTACTATTAATAATTTTTCTCCTGCGGAGATAAATACATTAGCAGGTTTTACATTGTGATGGACAGAAATGGATGTTTTTTGTGTTTCATATTCTAATAAACTGAAGAAAAGAAATGAAAGTGAAATCTGATGAATTTAAAAATGTTTAGCTTAAAATGCAGCAATTACTTTTCACTGGTAGTCAAGCTTTTAGGAGGCAAGTAATTTGCTGATTACTTCTAAAGATTCATAATTTGTAGGAGTTTCTTCCAAGTATCTTAATTTTCTATCAGAATTAATATATATGTGAAGTGTTCTAGTAAATCCCTTAGCTGTTGAATGTCAAAATAAGTAATTTTCTGAGTATAATTCAACTTTATCCTTTTTGTTTTGTTTTCCAACAGTTGCTTAATAGCAATAATTGCAACTTAATAATTTCAAGTATAACTTCTATTGTTTCTGACAAGGTATCTGAAAAAAGGAAATTTTCTAATGGTAATATTGTTGAGATCACAATACTGCAAAACTGGTAAAATAATCTCGTAGAATACATACTATTGATACATAGAAAGTATGGGTTTCTAGTTTGGTTTTTATTGAAATGATGGGATTTAATAGGATAACATTAGGTAATTTCTAGAATATTGTCTTGGAAACAAATCACAAAGTTACTACTGTTTAAAACTTCTTTAGATTCTTTTATACTCCTTTTTAGTTTTTAACATTGAGTCAACATTTTAGATCATTTCCTTGGTGATTTCAGAGTTGTATCAGATTAAGACTGATGAATGTCATCTTCCAATTTTTCTGTTATAATTTGTTGGTTTTATTTTTCAGTTTTAGCATCCAAATCAGATTTTTATTTCCATGAAAATACCTTAATATATATTTATTATGCATACGCTAATCCTTGAATTTGTAGACATTTTCTGCCTTTGCATCCTTTCCATAACTGAACAGTTCTGTGAAGCAGCCCTGTGCCGTAGAACATTTGGCAGTGATGGAAGTAGCCTGCCTCGCAGTGTTTGAGGTGCTACCTGTATGTGGCTTTTAAACACTGAGCATGTGGTTAGTGCAGGTGAGGCTTTAATTTTTTAACTTTATTTAATGTTGATCAACTGAAATAGCCACATATGCCAAGAAGCTGCTGTAGTAGACAGTACAGCTAAAGAACCCCAAATGCTTCTTTGTTGGTTTTAGTTTTCATAGAGACTAAACCAGGTTTGAGATTTAAAGAGCATTATATAAAATTTACTATTGTTATCAAATTATTGTACTTTTAAGAATAATTATTAGCTTTATTTTTATAAAGAAAGGGAACCATGACAAATTTTTTGGCCCTCAAAATTAGTGTGGCTGCAGGTTATTTTCAGTTATAGAACAACCCTTGAATCTTTGTGCTCATGCACTGTCTATTGAGGAAATGTAGCTATTTTAGTCTGGGTTTTTGTTGGGAAAGGGTTTTAACACTGGGAAAAATGGGTAGAAGAAAAATTCAAATGTTATTTTATATCGTCTTTTGTATTTTTTACATTTGTAGGTGTTAATCTTTTCAAAGTCTCTCAGCGAGAAAAGCTATGCCCTGAAATTGATATTGTTCTTATTTGTGATGGAAAATACCTCTCAGCATGAGGGAAATTCTTGTGATAGATAAGGGGCTGAAAAGGATGACTTGAAGACTTGGTTTGGGGAAAAGAAATTACTGGATTTGGCAATTGAATGCAGAGTTCTATGATAAAGAGTCAAAACAGGATAGGACGGTGCATAACTATAATCCCAGCACTCCGGGAGGGTGAGGCAGAAGGATCGCAAGTTTGAGTCTAAGCTGGGCAATTTAATGAGGCCCTGTCTCAAAATAAAATAAAAATTAAAAAGGGCGAGGGATATAGCTCAGTCCAAAGGCCTGCGTTGACTCTCCAGTACCCTACCCCTACACACACGCACACACACACACATACACACACACACACACACACACACACACACACACACACACACACGAATAAGAGTCAAAGATAACCCTGCGAGTATGAAGCAGCGTTACGGCTGTGTGTGGTGATTTTATAATCTACAGAGGGAAGTGGAGAGCACCAGGTAGTCTGTAGTAAAAGATTAGTTGAACGTATAATTTCAGGGTACAAATACTGCATCCAGATGGTATCACAGAGCGCCTCAGAGCCAGACGGGGCAGGGGAGAGCTGGCTCAGGGCTAAGTGTGAGAAAGCCTGAGAAGCTGCACGGCGTGCTCCTTGTACGTTTCGAGCTCTTGTCTCCCCCTCACCTGCTCCACTGTGCTGCTCCGATACGGCGTCTCTCATTTCGGGAGCATTTTGTTTGTGTAAACACGAAAACTATGGAAGAGAACGCTCACTTTAGATAATGATACTTATGAAGAAAGGAGTGTGGGGAGCATCTAGAAAAAGTTTAAAAGTAAGTGAGCAGAAGTTGAGTGGTCTATGTGGAAGCTGCGTTAAGGAGAGAACTGACCAGAAAGAGAGAGGCCTAACTGTGAAAATTAGAAGGCCGGAGTTGCAGCCATGGTGGGAACAGTATGCTCACACGAAAAGCATAAAGCAGAATGGTGGCTCTTAAGGCTGTGGTAAGGGGAAATGGGCTGTTGCTGTTCTGTGGGTTTAAAGTATCAATTACTCAAGATGAAAAAGTTGTAGAGATCTGTTTATAATACAGTGTCTGTAGGTAGCAGTCGTGTATTGTACACTGATTTAAGCAGGTGTATATCTCATGTGGTTTTACAGAAAGGAGAGGGGGAGGAAGAAGAAGAAGGGAGGGAGGGGGAGAGGGAAGGAAAGGGAGGAAAGGGAAGCCAGTAAGGCCTGATGGTTTTCTGGAGGGTATAACATGAGCAGGAACTGAGACAAGGACGAGCATCCTTGGAACTGGCTGGTTGCTTTTCCCCTCCTGATTTGGCCCTATCTATGTTTGCTCTTGAATTGCTTGAGTGCATTTCTGCAATTACACAAAATGTTCAGTTCTGGGATTGAGTAGGTGTAATAACTCTTCAGAGCAGCCATTTACCATTTCAGAAAGCATAAAAATGCCTAATGCTGTGACTTAAAACCAATGCAAGCCCAAAGAAGTGCCTAGAGCAGCAGTGTTGTTCTGTACGGTGCTCATGGTAGATGAGGAAATCAGCACCCTCCTATATAGTAGATGTGCCTGTTGAGCATCCGAAGTGTGAGTAGAGTGGCCAAACAGCTGTATTTTAACTTTAATTTAAACTTAAATTTAGTCACATGGTTTAGTCTGAGGACGACAGGGTCATGTTGAGCAGCACAGCCCTACAGACTTCAGAGAAGGTCACTAGAATATGAACAAAGTGGACCCAGTCCTTAGGCAGTTTGGATTTGAAAGAAAAGCTGAGGAAAGACATTATGGTTTGACTAGAATGATTTTAAAAGAAGTCTTTTAGATTTTGTGCTGTAGTAATTGTGTTTCACTAAAGTACCACAATAGAAAGTGGTCAGCAAAATTTTTTTCCAGAGTAGAATGAGTTTAGAGAATTTATGAGCTGTTTTGATCATTTTAAAAATGTTTTTCACCTTTATATAAATACACAAGACTGCCAGTTGTGACAATTGAGGGGTCCTCACCAAAAAAACCCATTCCTTACAAAGAAGTACAAATCACACCGACCGTTTCAAAAGTGATGCCATTTGAAAAATACAGCTAAGTATAAATGATGATATAACTGAAAAATTATGTTAGCTTTCTTGTGTGTTGAGTGAATAAACAGTTCCCTTCGGCAGGCCACCTGGTCTTAGACTTGACTCTTCCCATCCCAGACTCTTACATAGCTTCTCACCCGGGCTTCCTCTCAGCCCCATGTGCTACATTCTTCCAAGAACTGTATTATTAAAAACACAGACCTGATCCACATCTCTGCTTAAGAATAATTACTATAAATTTGCATATAATAAAGATTTCAAGCACATTTTTAGATGTTGGTTTTTATTTTTGAAATTAGGGGTTGGGTGAACATTTTTCAGCTAATGAAAAAAGTGATAAAACATTTTTTGTTAATATATTGGCAATATTCAACAAGAAATTTAAGAATATTTATTACCTAAACCCCAGTAAATCTGCTTCCGGGAATCTTCCTAAAGAAACTATAAATACTGCTGTTATGGCTCCTATGTATATGTCCCCTCAAAATTTCATGTGGTCATAGGTGGGCCTTTTCAGTGGTGGCTGGACCTAGGGTATGCAGTGCTGGGATTGTGTGGTGCTGGGATCAGGGGTGTGTGATTACTAAATTAGCCCACTGACTGGTTTGGCATAGTCCTGGATATGAATAATGGGAAGCCACACCATGGGTGTGCATGGCACCGCCCAAAGGGCAGGTAGCCTGGAAGAGATAAAAGAGAGAGGCAGGATGCTGCTGCTACTGCTGCCATGCTGCCTTGCTGCCTTCAACCTACCATGAACTGTTTCTCCTCTACAATTTCCCTCTACATGCCACCTTGCCTTGAAGCCAGCCAACTATGAATGGAACCCCTACAAACTATGAGCTACAACAAACCTTTACTCTTTTAAATTGGGGTGGAATATCTGGTATTTTGTCCTAGCAAACAGAGAAATAAGACAATCGCAAAACGTGCTGCAAAGATGTTCATATTGGCTGGGTGTGGTAGCACATGCCTGTAATCCCAGCACTCAGGAGGCTGAGGCAGAAGGATCACTGTGGATCTGAGGCCAAGTCAGGGCTACATAGTGAGATCCTGTTTCAAAAAGGGGGTGTCATCATAACATTATAATGGTGAAAACCGTACATAAATGACTAAATGATAATTGCTAAGATAATGTCTTCCCACATCACTTTGTGTATGCATCTACTATGGTGTATATCATACGCTATAGTTGTGTGAATCTCTACCATTTGCCTAACACATTGTGAATGTTCAATATATGTTTGCTAAATAAATATTGACACAAATGAAGTTATTTCAATTTCTCTTATCAACTGGTTAAAGCTAAAAAAGTTGTTATGTTCATCTAAATGTGGTAGTTTGTAGTTCCATTTATAATGAACATGTATCTTAGATTTAAATATCTCCTTTTCCAGAAAATATTTTTGTAGTCAAAACAATTTCAAACATTTAAAGGTAAATTTAGTTAATAAATGTATGAACTCACTTTTTAAAAACAACAAATCTCCCTATAGACATTTTTCTTCTTAAACCTATGTATGATTCTTCCACAGAAACAGTTTTTCTAATGCTTCGTTCACTTAAAGTGATGAGTCATCCAGAAAATTGTTTTTCATTAAGTTATATGGAGAGTGTATGAAATTTTATTTTTGTAACTTACAAAGGGAAGCACAGGAGAGATATGTGTTAATCTTGCTTAAATTCCTTTTTCTAGATAAACCTAGAGTATTTTGAGATGGGCAAGAAAGCCCAATATTAGAAATACTGAGTTAATCCATCAACATGAATTTCTCTGGGACTCTTGACCAGTATACTAAGACCTAATTGTTATCACCTTATAAATGTGATCTACATAATTAGTTTTTGTGAAACTTGTTTAAAGTTATCATTGTATATTTATTTCAGTAGGACTCTGAAATTGATAAAGAGCCTGTGATAGACTCATAAAGGTCGGGACCAGGTCTGTTTTCCTTAGCCTATATCCAAAGTCTCCCACATACTGATAGACTGATCAGTACCTGATTAGACTCAAAAAATCATTGCCTGATTGCCTATTTTATCAGTTTGTTTTGTAACTGCTTTCTAACAAAGTAGGGGATTTAAATAACTTTTTTCTAAGTTCTTTGATGTGGATCAAAAAGAGACTCCAGTTCCCCACTTATGGGTAGGGGGATCATGCTTAACCTTACTTTTTCCGGGAATCTATAGAAACTCTGGTGGTTTTCTCTATTAGAAGCAAGTATTTGTTGATTCTTCCATGGTGCTCTTCATTGTTCCTTGTTGCCTCTGCCTTTGAGGGGTATATTCTCCTCTCTGCCAGATTACATTACTTTCACATAACTCCTGTACATAGTTCAGAGAAAATCTTCCTGTCCAGCTTAGTACCTTCAGTTCTGTTCAGGCAGAACTTTTATATCAAGGTGCCCATAGGCTGCATATCAGCATCTATTTTTACTGGTTGGAATCTTGATCTAATCAGCTATGCCAAGGAGAAGAGTCATGAAAAGGGTACTGCCATTTTCAGATAAGGACCCACCCGGCTATTTTCTCAGCTTAGAAGTTTGCTCGGGAGGGTTTAGTGGCATCTAAAGTTTAATGCAAGGGCTGGGGATATAGCTCAGTGGAATAAGCGCCTGCCTAGCAGGCGCAGGGCCCTGAGTTCAATCCCCAGTACCGCCAAAGAAAAAACAAAACCAAAAACCCCAAACAAACAAAAACCTAAAGCCACTTTCTTGGGGGCTGGGGATATAGCTCAGTGGAATAAGCGCTTGCCTAGCAAGCGCAGGGTCCTGAGTTCGATCCCCAGTACCGCAAAAAAAAAAAAAAAATTATAAAGTTTAATGCACCCTTTCCAACAGACATGTGTCCCCATGTCCTCAATTTTCACACTATCTCTATAACTTTTATAAACCGTGGCATAGTCCAGGTTTTATGGCTTTAGAGGCTTTTCCATTTCAGAGCATTAGAATATTAATTTTATTATATAAAATCAAATGGCCGTTTCCTCCATCTCTTCTCCTGACTGGGGCTTTAACCTCTGAGGGCCTTTCACTGACTGTGTCTGCCGCAGAGCCTGCCTGTGGGGAAGAGCTACATCCTATATGGGAAGGCTCATTGTTTTTAGATAGTGATGGTTAAATAAAAACAGCAAAATATTTTCAGTTTTAAAACTGTAATAGTTTTAAAGCTTAAAAATAATCTAGCACTCAGACGTATCATTTGACAGTGATTAGTATGAATAGACTAGCAAGTGAAACAGTTAGAATTACTGTGCTCTCTTCTCCATTTCTTAAGTTCAGTTAAGCTCTACCTTGCTGTTTTATAGTTTTCTTAAAATTTAAGAACCTTTTATTAGTATTCTTATTGCTGTTTTATTCAGAAAAACCCACAAGTCAGGTCATTGCTTTTGCAAGATCCATATAATTCTCTTTCAGTTAAATTTTCATTTAGCTTTAAAATTAATATCTAACAGTGTAACTAGTGTACTATCAGATATGATTTCATTATAAAATTAATAGTTTTCATTCATATTAAATGTGGGCAAAAATTTATGACAATGTGGAATATGCCTGAGGGAAGCCATCATTCAGGACCTGTACCACCCGCCAGCACCGATGGGGTTTGCCCCATTATCTCATCCAAAAAGTGGCCTGCGGACTTGCCTTGATCCGGGCCCTTATCCTGCTTTTATCCTGAAACTTATCCGCTTCCACATAATTCCGTTTATTCTGTTTGATTATTTAATGCCTTAGCAATAATGTATACCAATGAACTTTTCTTGGAAACATCATTAATGTGTAACTTTCCTTTTAAAACCAGGATAAAAGAATCAGAGTATCTCAGCCCTTGACAAGAGGACCAAGTGCCTTTATTCCAGAGAAGGAAGTAAGTGTGTCTTAAAGAATATAAAGTATGACTTTTAGGTAATTGTATCAAGAAATCTCCACTTATAATGGAAGTGAAAATATCTTACTCTTGAGTTTCTTATTCATATATCAGAAAAAAACACAAAAGCATCTTTTCAGATTCACTTAGAAATCTGAGTGTTTCTTATATTTAAGTACTACCACAAGTTTAAAACAATAGATATTTAACCATATTTTATTTCAAATATAACTTCTGAGGTCGAGGATATAGCTCAGGGGTGCAAGTGCCTGCCTGGCAAGCATGAGGTCGTGAGTTTGATTCCCGATACCAAAAAAAAAAATTACAAAAACAATGTATACAAATATAACTTATGAAAAAAGTATCTAAAAATAATAACACTTAATCAGAAGGTTTTCAGGTTTTGTAAGTCCTGCTTTGTTATGATTACAGGTTATGTAAATGTTAAAAATATTTTGAAAGGAAACATGAGTTTGTTAACTAAACCTTTAAATTAAAATGTGACATCACATAATCAGAAGTTACTCTTTCATTGTCTTCCAAGTATCTTATTGGACAGGATGGCACCACGTCTCCAGTACATCTGTGCACCCCTGGTGAGGCTGGAGAATTAGGAAAGTAAAAGCACGGGCTGGGTTCTCTTGCGCACACCTGTAACCTCCGGGCTTTGGGAGGCAGGAAGATCCCAAGTAAATACTGTGTTATTATTATTATTATTTTTTTTTGGTGCAGTATCAGGGATTGAACTCAGGACCCTGTGCTTGCCTGGCAAGCGCTTATTCCACTGAGCTATATCCCCAGCCCTCCAAGCAAATCCTGATCTGAGCAATTTAGCAACTTAGCACAACCATCTCAAAACAAAAGGGCTGTGGATACAGCTCAGTGCAGTGACCCTGGGCTCATGGTAACTGTAAGAAAGGTTATAAATGGCACAAGGAAAATTACACTCAAGATTTGTACTTAATTTGTTGGAGTGTATCTGTATGAAAAATTATAGCAGTGAGCACATCCTCAGATTCCTAGATGCCTCTTAGATGGATGTGGACAAGAAAAGTATAAGAACAACTAATTGAGAAGCTTTCCTTGCTTCCAGGAGGTATTAGTGCCAATTGGGTATAGTTATCATATGTACATTTACTCCATAGACATCACTTATCTTAAAACATTAGGATTCTTTTATTGTTGTAGAATTAATCAACAAAGATTTATAGAGTGGCCAGTGTGCCATGCTTTGTCTTAGAAGAGACTAATAGAGTTAAAGTAATAGTAGATCATTGCCAGGGTCAGCAGTTCTTTTATCTTCATAGCACCTTTGTAGTGACTTTGGTGTTGAGTGAAAACCCAGAGTAACTGTAATGTTACAGAGCTCACTAACAGCCGCTTCTCTGGTGGTGGACGTGTATTAGAAAAGCTGCTGTGTAGAGGCCCACTTCTCCCATAGCCCAGGGGCTTTGCTTAGTCGAGTAATTGCCACACTTTCATGATGTAAGTTTGAAGATAATCTGGCTTTCAGGATCTATTGCATTGAACCTTAGGTACCCAGTTAGGCATAAGAAATTTTTGCTGGAGAAAGCAAATCAGACAACAAACATTCTATCCCTAATTGTATTTGATTCATTTGGATTTTATTATATTTTTCACTATCATTTTGGTCCCTGAAGTTGAAAAAATGGGAGAAAAATGAGCAAATGAAAGTGCACATGGCTCTGTAACAAGGTAGTGAAATTGCCTCTGTTCCTTACATCAACATAGTTAACATTTCTTCCCAATTTATACTTTTCAAACATTTGCTTCAACATTAAATTTCCCTCTGTTGATAATACCTTTTTATAATTCATAATTATTTTTCAGAAAAAAAGCCTATGAAACCAGCTTTGAAGAATAAATGAAGTTTCTAATAACAGCACGGATTTTCAGAAAGACTGTTACTTTAGACTTTTGGAAATCTAAATTTTAAACTAGACCTTGCTGTTAACTAGGTGGATGAGTTAATCTGGGATGTTTATCTCTGAAATAAGAAATATATTTATCTTAAGTCTAGAAGTATAATCCTGAAATACAAGTAAATAGTGAGCCGGTAGTAGAATTATGTATTACATATTCATCAACTACACCCAGAAATGGGTCCTTCTGCAAGGTGTTAAGCTCTTGATACCTTCAGAACCAATTCTTAGTGCAATGCCTAAACTGTCAATATAGGCTGGGCATGGTGGCACACACCTGTAATCCCTGCACTCGGGAGGCTGAGGCAGGAGGATCGCTGCTAGTTTGAGGCCAGCCAGGGCTACAAAGTGAGTTCAAGGCCGGCCTGAATTGCATAGTGAAACCCTGTCTCAAAAAAGAAAGCTCCCCCACCAAAAAAAGCCTGTCAATAACAAAAACTAGCAAAGGATCATAATGAAAATATTTGTCTAAAAATAATGTAATTATCTTTACAAACTGGTAGGATTAAATTATAAATGTATATAATCAAATGCTGCTTATTTTACCTAACTACAGACTGATGTGGCCATGGCCAGGCACATCAGCTCTGAAAAATCTGCCTAGTATGCCTGGCAGAACAGATGGGAGCTTCTTTTCTTCAATTTTATAGCTGTGTGTTTAATGTTTGATAATCTAACATTTGTTGTTTAATAAACTGTAGTACCAGAGCCAAAAATGAATGATACTTTTTGAAAAATTTCTGTTGCTAGTATGAGCAACTGTGTAATTTCAGTGTTAATATCAAATGAATATTCATTTGCTCTGGTAGTGGCAAAATTTCTGTAAACCAAGGATGTGTTGACATCACAATCGCAGCTACTTTGTTTACGTTTCTCGGTTATAAGGTTGTCCAAGCAAACACAGTGGATGAACGTACAAACTTTCTCGTGGAAGAGTACTCCACGTCTGGTCGTCTGGACAACATAACACAGGTCATGAGCTTACACTCTCAGTACCTGGAATCTTTCCTGCGGAGCCAGTTTTACATGTTGCGCATGGACGGTCCCCTTCCTCTACCACACAGGCACTACATCGCAATAATGGTAGGTGCTCATTTTCCTATTTTTTTCTACTTTCATGAAACCTCTTCCATGTATTCTTTCTCCCTTTTTTGTTTTTAATTTTATTTTAAAGACAAAAGAATGGAGACATATGAACCAGAAAAGCCATAAACAATACAGAAAATACAAAGTTATACAGAATATAGTAGGGAATTAGAACTGGATGTTATATTACATAGTTATCTTCACATTAGTTAACACAAAAACATTAAAGGAAATATCAAATTATAGATAAGATAGTAGGGAATTTGCACTGGATGCTGTATAATATAAAGTTATCTTCATTTCTGCTAGTACAAAAACGACTGAGGAAATACAGAATTATAGAGAACATAGAAGGGAATTAGCTCTGGATGCTGTCCTACATA